>OY740765.1:21350980-21647420 GCA_963513935.1 Aphrophora alni | reverse complement strand
GAATCCATGTATAAGTCCCAAATAATATGGGGTAATGTGAGTTTATTATAGTAATGTACTTATAGTGAAGTACAGTTGAGGCAACCCTGAAGTACCTAGCTGGATCTACACATATCATGATTTAATCTTTGGTTAGATCCTTATATTTTGTCTTTGCTCATCAGGTCTCTTAGAATCCATGTATAAGTCCCAAATAATATGGGTAATGTGAGTTTATTATAGTAATGTACTTATAGTGAGTACAGTGGAGGCAATCCTGAAGCACCTAGCTGGATCTATACATATCATGATTTAATCTTTGGTTAGATCCTTATATTTTGTCTTTGCTCATCAGGTCTCTTAGAATCCATGTATAAGTCCCAAATAATATGGGTAATGTGAGTTTATTATAGTAATGTACTTATAGTGAGTACAGTTGAGGCAATCCTGAAGCACCTAGCTGGATCTATACATATCATGATTTAATCTTTGGTTAGATCCTTATATTTTGTCTTTGCTCATCAGGTCTCTTAGAATCCATGTATAAGTCCCAAATAATATGGGTAATGTGAGTTTATTATAGTAATGTACTTATAGTGAGTACAGTTGAGGCAATCCTGAAGCACCTAGCTGGATCTATACATATCATGATTTAATCTTTGGTTAGATCCTTATATTTTGTCTTTGCTCATCAGGTCTCTTAGAATCCATGTATAAGTCCCAAATAATATGGGTAATGTGAGTTTATTATAGTAATGTACTTATAGTGAGTACAGTTGAGGCAATCCTGAAGCACTAGCTGGATCTATACATATCATGATTTAATCTTTGGTTAGATCCTTATATTTTGTCTTTGCTCATCAGGTCTCTTAGAATCCATGTATAAGTCCCAAATAATATGGGTAATGTGAGTTTATTATAGTAATGTACTTATAGTGAGTACAGTTGAGGCAATCCTGAAGCACCTAGCTGGATCTATACATATCATGATTTAATCTTTGGTTAGATCCTTATCTTTTGTCTTTGTCTCATCAGGTCTCTTAGAATCATGTATAAGTCCCAAATACTATGGGTAATGTGAGTTTATTATAGTAATGTACTTATAGTGAGTACAGTTGAGGCAATCCTGAAGCACCTAGCTGGATCTATACATATCATGATTTAATCTTTGGTTAGATCCTTATCTTTTGTCTTTGTTCATCAGGTCTCTTAGAATCCATGTATAAGTCCCAAATACTATGGGTAATGTGAGTTTATTATAGTAATGTACTTATAGTGAGTACAGTTGAGGCAACCCTGAAGTACCTAGCTGGATCTATACATAGCATGATTTAATCTTTGGTTAGATCCTTATCTTTTGTCTTTGTTCATCAGGTCTCTTAGAATCCATGTATAAGTCCCAAATACTATGGGTAATGTGAGTTTATTATAGTAATGTACTTATAGTGAGTACAGTTGAGGCAACCCTGAAGTACCTAGCTGGATCTATACATACATGATTTAATCTTTGGTTAGATCCTTATATTTTGTCTTTGCTCATCAGGTTCTTTAGAATCCATGTATAAGTCCCAAATACTATGGGTAATGTTAGTTTATTATAGTAATGTACTTATAGTGAGTACAGTTGAGGCAACCCTGAAGTACCTAGCTGGATCTATACATATCATGATTTAAATCTTTTGGGTAGATCCTTATATTTTGTCTTTGCTCATCAGGTCTCTTAGAATCCATGTATAAGTCCCAAATAATATGGGTAATGTGAGTTTATTATAGTAATGTACTTATAGTGAGTACAGTTGAGGCAACCCTGAAGTACCTAGCTGGATCAACAAATATCATGATTTAATCTTTGGTTAGATCCTTATCTTTTGTCTTTGCTCATCAGGTCTCTTGACCAGTTCTTGTTCTCTTCCAACCTTAACACTATTAGAGTATTCAAGAGCTAGGGGGTATTTTTTTATGCTCTTTTCTTCATTTTTTAAAGGAGATGATGAGTAAGGTAAGTTTCTAAAGTTGTTTGATAATGTGGATATTTTAATATGGTTATATCAGACATTTGCCATCATTTTGTGCACACACACACACATGTATGTATATGTATGTATATGTATGTGTGTATGTGTGTGTTTGTGTGTGTGTGTGTGTGTGTGTGTGTGTGTGTGTGTGTGTGTGTGTGTGTGTGTGTGTGTGTGATGGACAAATTTTTCTCTTACTCCACCACTTTAACAATCAGTTGTTTGCTGTCCATTGTAGACCTGTGTGTGGTGGTTTTTGTCTGTAAATGTTTGTATTTAGTCTTAGCTTTCCTTGACTGTTCACGCCTAATTTTAGGCTCAAGTTATTTTCTTAGGTTATAGATTTAGTTTTCAACATAGTCCTGGCTAATAGGCTATGTTATCCCCCCCCCCTTTTATGGTCTAGATTTAACCAGTGATAATGAGAATTGATTTATAATCTCGAAAGTGTCTGATTAAACCATAATAAGAAAAAATAATGTATTGTTAGAAAAAAGTTAAAATATAAATATTTAAATTTAGGTGAATTTAATGGTTTATATGTATTTTTTCCTTGTTGCTTAAAGGTGGAAAACCTCTCTGTCATGGAACTTTAGGCTAAACTAGCCTAAACTTTTAAAAAAAGTAAAGGACACAAAATAGAGACCTCTAGCCCTTGAATACTCTAATAATGAGGGTCAGAAGAGAACTAGAATTAGTCAAGAGAGAACTGATAAGAAAGGGATATAACCCAAGACTACATAAAAAAATGTGTAGATCCAACTAGGATATCTTGGAATTAACATGTCCCTACTCACTATGAGTGAGCCTATGAGGGATTTTGATGTAAAATAATATATTGTATCAAGTTGAAATAACAGTAAGGTAATTATATAGTAGAGCTGCCTCACTTCAAAATCAATTTTTATGGGTTTTATTCGTCAAATAAATGTTGGAAAAATATTTTATTATCGAAAAAAAGTGTCGGAAAGATGATTACATAATACAATAATACAATTACACAAGTAGTTTTTTCGTGAAAAAATTAACTCTGTGTTATCTTTCATACTCATGACATTCACTTCAATAAACGTACGGAAGGTTTGGCCAGGTGGTTATATATATATATATATATATAAATATATAGCAACCTGGCCAAACCTTTCGTGACATATAATAATACAGCCCTACATATGCGTATACTGAAGCACATACGCAGACAATTGAACGTTCAATGGAGGGAGGTGCGAGGAAATGTGCCGCGATATGGAAATTAAAAACAACATTTCCATAGCCATATAGCTGAATTTATGTTTAAGAGAAAGTACAATGAGTATAATAATCGTTTTCATCATTTATGGCGAATTATGAGTGAAATACATTTAAATTCAATAAATTCCTCATCTACTGAATTTGCAGCAGAATTTGACTCTGATTAAGATTTTCTTGTGTAATCTTGTGAAATTATGTTATGTAATCATCTTTCCGACACTTTTTTTCGATAGTAAAATATTTTTCCAACATTTATTTGACGAATAAAACCTTTAAAAATTGAATTTTGAAGTGAGGCAGCTCTGCTATATAATTACCAACAGTAGGATTATTGATTGCAGATTTTCAATACATGTCGAAGTGTGAATTTACTAGGCTACAGATTTGCTTTTAACGACTTTATTGTTCATTAAATTGGGTAAAGAAAGAAAAAAAAACATTCTATTGTTCTTTTAATTGCTCTAAATTAATGATCAAATTAAAAAGTAATTTTATGAAGGTGCATGTCAACAATAAATTTCTTTGCTTATAGCTACTTCTTTATTGAGTCATGGTACTAAATACACATTATGTGGAATCTGCAAAGAAAATATGTACAACTGTAATATTATGCTATTAAATAAAGGTTTGGTGTTAGCCAAAATTATAATGAACAAGTAATTTCGAATTTTGTAAAACATATACTTTACTTAGGTTTTCCAGCCAACTGAAATAAAATCCTGGAAATCTCTTGTACATATCTACCTGTGGGATAGGGAGAGAGGAGGGAATGCTTAAATAAAAATTTGCTGTTAACTTCAAAAAAATATATAATTATAATCCAGCAATTAGTGTTCAAAATTGCTTAGACTAAAAATAATATTAAGATGAAATATTTATTTAATTTTAAAATGACAGCTCTTCTTTTATTGCCGGAAAACTGACAAAAATTTATTTTTCGTACTTGCATATTTTTGAAAAATAGGTTTTTTTTTTTTTAATAGAGGGTTACTAATTTGGAATAAGAGGTCAAAATTATTTGATTCTATATGGCGGGTTAAAATTTTTTTAATATAAGTCAATTTTCAAAAACATGAAATGTTTCATTATGTATTAAGTATTTCTTACAGATAATCTTTGCATTATTGAAGGCACGGTTGACAATAAAAACAAAAACTGTTACAGTTTTATTTACAGTAAAAGTATAGGCTCAGGACAAATCTTAAAAGTAACCAGACAATTATTTTCTTTCAGAGAAGCTTCTGTAAAAAGGGATGACACATACTAAATTTTTTTAATAAAGCTGAATCTGTTATTCCTCATGTGAATTGCATGAGCAATTAAATATACTCCATTATATCGAACAAGATGAAAAAAAAACTAAACAATAACAACAACAACAAAATAAATAAAAAAAACAATAAAACAATTCACCGATAAGCCCTCCTGAAAACAGGTTATAAACTTCCATTGATTAGTTTTGATAGGGGAGCGATTGGTTTTATATGTTTAAATGAAGCCAACGATGCACAAAAATAACAAATTAGATACGACAAAAATTCCACAATATAGAATCAGTCGTTTAAAAAAAAAACTTTAACTTAAAAATATATCAAAAAGATGACTTCATCAGAGAAATACATAAAACAGTTAATGGTATTTCCGATTTAGTACCATATAAAGTGTGATAACACAATGATTGTTTTCATAATTTACATAACTGTAATTACAAGTAGAGAAGAGATAACTCATGGAAAAGTACTATTAACAAATAGTGCAATGCAAAAAAATATTTTAGTTTAATCTAAAACAGTTAAGACAGTCCGTATACTTTTGATGAAGTTTGAGATTGTTTGGCTAAAACCAGATGATTAATTTTAACCATTAAGTCGAGTTAGCAGAAACAGTAACAATATGGGGATAAATTAATAACGTCTAGTAAACAATGTACTTGAGTATCACATATTTTAAAGATAAGGAATACAATATTCTTTCTAAATCTTGGTACAAAAATGAAAAGATATTTCGTATTTTGAATGCAGATATTGATATTTTAAGAGCAGACATCTGCTGTTAGTGAAAATTATCAAGGCAGTGTACAAATGTTTGAAAATATAAATGAGTTGATATGAGGCACATTGTTATAAGGTTCTAAAGAAATTATTTTGAAAAATAAAATTAATTAAAATCTAAAATTTTATGAATCGAAAGTACATATCAATTAGTCATGCCTCGTCAATTTTTTGTCTCCTTTGAAAGTAGGTTTCGTGGTAACAGTCAATCAAAAATTTGGCTCAAAAGATTAATAGACATCCTTTAAGATTTTATCTATCTTATAAAAAATAAAGTTACATAAGTTTTCAGCTATATAAGTTATCACAACACCCAGATATATTTGAGCCAGGCACATTCATGCAATTCATATATTATTACAATTCAGATTTGAATGTAAATACACTAGATAGAAAGGGACCTTGTGATAACAAGGGGATGATTGAGATATACACTCCACAAAGTGGTACACATGTCAAACCCTAATAAATCGTTTAGTAGTAAAAAGTTCTTCCACATGAAACAGATATTGAAAAAATGTTATATAAAAAAAGGAAATGTAGGTTATTAAATTTTCTAAAACAATGATGTCAACGATTTTTGATTGATAAATTATATTCCAATATAGCAACAGGAAACTGCAACCTTCAGAACTCGGAAAACCAGAGTAAACAAATTAATAGCGGTTTTTTTTAGCATTCCCTAATACCAACAACCTCCCATCTCCCCCCTAAAAAAAAAGAAGAAACCTCATACTTTCAATGTAATTTATAATTAAAGTTACAAATAAAGTTTAAATTTTGATCTATTGAAATGAACACGGTCATTTTAGGTGGGAAAAAGCGTGTATATCGCTTATAACAACATTCAAGGTATCATCATACAGTTTCAGTCGTTATAAATATAACATCCTTACAGTAGGCCTATTTTCAAAACAACTGCATAATATATAGGCCCTAGTTATAATCACTTTAATGAAGCTTTCTAACAACTTTATGTTGGAAAGATATCAATCGCTTCATTTCCAAAAAAAATTTTTGTTTTTTTTGTAACTCCAAAGTGTCGCAATTGTTGTCAAGACACGGCACATTCCTTTGCAATATCTCTATTAGTCTCTCCATCCTCCTATCTCCACACCATGTGGGCCTCTTCAATACTAACACTTTCCTCTTTCTTTATGACATTTTAAAGATGTGGCAAAAATTAACTGCTGTACCGTAGAATGTAACTGAATTAGATGACGGACAAAGTTACAAGTTACGTGGAAAAAAAAGAGCTGGGACAGTGTAAGAAAGTAAGAAATAGAGTGTGAGAATGAAAAACATTATTAAACTTGTTTAATTCAGTTCAGGGCTGAAATTGTATGTGTATATTCTTTGCTAGTAGAAGAATACTTTCTATAGAGGAGGGAGCAAGAATTTGTTTGTTTAGTAACCGCAAAATGATGACACGCTTCTTTTTAGGGATTTCATAATATAAAATGATAAAACTATTAGTACTGTATTGTTTTTAAAAAAAGAAAAGAAAAAGTAGAATCAAATATACTTCAAGGAGAACTGAAAAAATTCTGTACAATTTACGCTTTTCCAGGAATTCCCAGCCGCTGGACAATTTTGTTATTTTGGTCAAAATGATACCTTCAAATATTGTAGTCATTTTCTCAATCATGAGTAAGAAAGAAAATGTGATGATACACTGAATTTAATTGGTATGACAATCTGACACAAAAAAAAACCTTGTAAAATCAACTTGATTATGAATTATTAGGGAATATAAAACTGATTGATGATTCCCTTCCCCCCAGGTAGATAATTGAGTTTATACAACTCTCCTTTTTCACTACAAAAACTGCAAAATTTAATCAAATAAAAGTTTTGTGGGCTTATGATAATTCTTATAAAACCAGTGTTAGCATATTTTAAAAAATATCCTCATACTTTTGTTGATGATATTGAAAATTTTCTTCAACATTAATTTTCTGGATTGATTGCTTAATAGGAGAGATACAGTTTTTCTTTTAGGAAGGTGTAAACTGTATGCTAGGCCTCGAAAAAGGAAAAATATAATTGTTAACTAATTTTTAAATAACTATATGAAAACCAGACAAATTAGTGGGGACAAAATTGTGTGTGGTTACATATTGAAGTTACATCAAAATCCAAGACAGTAGGTGTCACTTCCTGCTTGAATTGACACAGAATTACCTTTATACATTGTTGTAAAACCAAATTATATTCAACTTAACCATACCCATGCATCATTAATAGGGTTACTCTTTAAATGACGTAGCAAAAAACACTAATCTACAAGGCAAAAAAATCACACTGTTTATAACAGCTATGCTCAAAACATTTGTAGTTTTAATCTTTTCAACATTAGTAACCAATGGTATAAGCTCCCTGGTCAAAATCAACAAAATAACAGCCTACAGTTTTTATTGTAATAATTTTGTCTATTATTTTCCTTGAAGTAGATTCTGAAGTGAATTCAATTTTTGAATATTTGACTGGTGGCCATTTTTTGGATTAAGGGCCTCTTGTTTATGCAGAACTATTTAACAAGACCTTCAAAATGAGATATTTTAATTTGAAAATTTATAGTTGGCTCCCCCCCCTTCAAACTACATTTGGAAGGGGAGTGAATTTACCTTGTAATGCCAAAAAATAGCTTTTTTACACACAAAACATTTCGTGTGCATGCACGTGCGTACGTTTGTGTGTGTATAAAAATATATAAAACACCCTGTAATACATATTGCATAAATTATATGCTGAACTTTATAAATGCTTTAATGATATATTATAATATTAAGCATTATTTAAGAAAATTATAAAATCATGCTGTTGGATGGGGAAAAAGTTATATTTATGAAAAAAACAGAATAAAACAGTAAAAAACACCCTGATCTTTGTCCCTAGTAATTTACTCTGAATTATAGTTTAGGATTGGGAAAATTGCTCTTGTCAATTTAGATTGAATTATTCTTACTAAGCCTTGAAAAAAATGTTAAAAAATATTCTGAATAATATAATGTTGTGAAATATTTGAAATATCTAGTTAATATACTAATTAATTATAAGATAATAAAGATCAATTCAAAAAATACAGAAGATATTAGAAGGTATTCATCAAAATACACCATCCTCTAAAACTTGATATAAATATCATGTAACATGTAGGCTATATATATATATATATATATATATATATTCTATACATATATGTCAAATAAATTACAATAATTTATACATTTAACTTATCATCCAATTTATAACATCCATAACTTAGAAGAAAAAAATCAAAGATTAAGACACAAATCTAATACAAGTGCAAATGATAAAAAAATTTTAAAAAATTAATCAGTTTCACTCATAATTTATTCACTGTAGAGGCATCTACTTCACACTATTACTGTCTTGGTACTGTAGTAAAATGTAGCAACATCTACGATTACCCAAAATCCCTGTAATCCCATTTAATTCTTATATTGTTACTGTAAAACAAATTATCAAGTAAAACCTGACAAAATAATATTCTTCATTATCCCCATCCACAACAAAGAAATAGACTTGCTTCAAGCCCTTGTTCAACTAATGTTGAATTCCAATTCATGTACACTAAACATATTGCAAGCAGTTTTAGTTTTTATTGAAATATAATTATTTTAATTTGTAAATAAAACCAAGGTGATAGATATCAAAGATTTATTTAATTAATTTGCATAATTATTTGTGTAATAATAATATGCTTAAACTAATTAGTGTACATCAATATTATAAAGATTGACACTTAACATCTTCAATAATATAGAACTTTTTATTGATACAAATATATTGATATTTAAAATATATTATTCGGTTATTATGTGTAGTACTGCTCAAGGTGATTTAGTTAAGAAATGTCTGCAATTCCTTTACTACATACCTAATTTTGAAACAATGAGATCATATTTGATATCGGTAGACACTTTTACAAGTACAAAAATACATTAGTTAATTAAGTAGAATATTTAGAAACAAAATTGAATTGAAAATAACAAATCGATGTATGCGTATGAATTGTGTAAGTTACATAATGGGACGACATACACGTATCGTATAACGCATGCTCATTACATGTCATCTGACCGCTTAATATTATTACGTTGTACAAGTGAAGAATCATGATAAATAGGTTTAGACAGGTAACTATATATTTATATAAAATACCATGAATTAATAGCTAATTATGTGTTGTACTTCAAGAGGCGATTTAGTTAAGAAATTGGTGCAATTCCTTACTACACACCTTATTTGAAACAATGTGATCATATTTGATACCAGTATATGATTTTCAATACACAAAATCTATTTGTTGTCTGACAAGAATTGTAAAAGTAAAAAATTCAGGTCTGATTAGGTTAGTATGTATGCCTACGTTCATGAACTTAGTGAAACGATATGGGCTAATAATTGTTTAATTAGGTCTGGCTAGATATATATTGAATCTAGAGATATGACGAAAAGAACATACCAACTATTTCAGAACAGTTCATTGACCAGAACTGTTCTTTAAAAGAACAGATGTGCAAAAACTATTGTTCCGCAGAGGTAACCCTCACTGGCTATCTCCCATGTTTTATGATTCATAAGTCATAACTAACAATAAACGCTAGGTTTCCCTTCTTACCCTTTTGTCATATTTAAAGATATATTTTATTGCTTGTACCCCTCAAAAACACATTGTATATTTTTTTTGTTCAATAGTTCAATGTTTCATCATCTTTGGACTGTAGTCCTTATTTGGTCATTTGGCGAAACTGAATCTTACATCGTTCGATACAGGTCTGGTTTATATATATATATATATATATATATATATATATATATATATATATATATATATATATTATGAACTCATACAGCGTAGTGATATTAACCACACTAACAACACACTACAATCGGTAACCTCATACGGCCAGAAATTTGCACTTTTAAACAGCTTATATTAGACAGAAATAATGGATTTTGGTAATTCAAATGGGTTTACAAATTGTAAGGATGTTATAATGGTCAATAGGAGGCATGTACAACACGATTTGCTTAATTTTCACTACTAAATCTCAACGTCATGTATTCTGCATATTTACCCAAAATTCAATAAGTTATGTTTCATTAATACCGCAAATGATAATGTTCATAAATAATGTCTTAATGTAAAGACAGTTTTGTCACAAATCTATAATAATTTAACCTGTCCACAAATACAAAATATTCATTGTTAAAAGTTAAAAACTATAATTATTAATTATTTATAATATTGTCAAAGCTAAAAAATAAACAAATAATATAGTACGCATGTACACAAATTATTGCTACCTTCACAAAATAAAGTATTACTGCACCTGATATAAATATAGAAATTTTTATTTTTGCTAAATCTTAACTTTGACAAATTCTTAAAATAAATAACATATTACGATGGCCATCTAATTCCATCATTCATCATAAAACCCATTGATCAATTCTCAAACTTTTATAAAAATCGAAAGAGGTTCATTGGTAGGCTATATTGCCTTTTATCTGATAATTCCATATGTACTTGGTGCAAAAACCTATACAAAAGAAAAATTCTTGCTCGTTAAAACCCTATCTAACTAGTGAAAAATTTAGATATGCTGTCTGTAGATGTAAACAAACATTCTAGGTCTAACTTCACATCTCTACTTTTCATATTTTTAAAGATAAATGAAATTTAGCTGTAAAATAAAACCTGTTTGCCCCTTGAATTAGTCAAATAGTCTGTTAGTGCACTGATCTATACTCATGAGAATAAAATTAACAAAATTACATTAGCCTATTTGGTAAATATCTATTGTACATTATCAGTGGATTTGATTATAAAAAATTATGAAATTATTAACTAATTACCTTGTATTCAAACAACCAGATAATTTTTTTTTTTGTCAGAAGATACGTTTAAACTCCCAAAATGCATTTCTTCGCTATCAAATAACACATTGAAAACAAGGGAATCCAGCTGTTGTTAGGTTAAATACAGCTCTGTAACGAATGCCTACGTTAATATTTATGACTACGTTCATCAAGTGTCGTCCCTTGATGTATATTATTAAAACATAGCCTATACGGTAATATAAATATTATTTGTCATGGCAAATTCCTGGTCATGTGAGTTTCAGATAGTAGTGTACCGTTAGACGCATTTGCATTACATGTCTTTTGACAGGTTAAATATCACTACGCTTACGCTATACGAGTTCATAGTTGATGATGCGAACTAGATCTCGGCAGGACACTAGGTGTGTGTGTGTGTGTGTTACTGACCTAACCAGAAATAGTAAATGAACTGAAGGTCTGGTAAGGTAACTAGGTAAATGTACAGTTCATATCCCGTTGCTATTTAATATAGAAATTTATTGAATTCATATTTTACATACAAAATTATTAATCAATGGGATAAACAATAAGGTTCTTTGATTAGGTAACCATATATCTATATACATAGTTAACTTCCCAGACATGGTTTTACAGATTTGACAGTTCTTAAAACAGAATTATTTGCGCAGTAAAACAAAAAACAATAACATCGATAAATTTTACTTAAAATTGATGAAATAGTTGTCAAAATAACCTCAAAATGTGATAAATAAATCATTTTACATAGCTGTTCTCGGACAGAAATATTTGTGAATGATAAAAAGTAAAATGCTTTGTAAAGAAGTATCGAAATGATTGAAAAACACTATTTACAAGACGAATTGCATTACACATATATTTACCTTACTTGACCTATAGTTCTTTTACTGTTTGGTAAGGTAAATATGTATACAATCCTTCAGAGACCTAGTCATCATAAATCGTAAACTATAGAAGCGTAGGAATATCAATGTGTAGAACTTAATTAAGTGAGCATGCATCCCACGAATGAATTCAATGGTTATTTGATTGAAAATGTTAAAAACTGCTCAATTTCAATGATTGTTAAGTAAATAAAAATTGTGAAAGATAAAGAGCCACTTGCATTGTTAAGTAATATCGAAATGATGGAAAAACCACTATTTGGAAGACGAATTGCCGATATTTCGCACTAAAATCGCTTGGACAACATCAATGCATATTTCACTTAAGCAAATAGCCTAAGCCATATTTGACAATATAAACATGAAATATGTATGGTACCTACCCAATACACTCTCACAATATTAATTATGAATTAAAATTAATGAAAAACACACACACACTGTCACTGTTATTAAAACTAAGTACATCAACATATAGGCTAGTCTAGCCTATTTACACTGCACCTCCTAAAACTGATCTTAACTAAACAAAAATTACATTACATATGTAATTGTATTTATAATTTATGCGGTTTGGTTTTAAGCCACAACTTATTAACTAGTTTGCACAGGACTAATTATACGGTTAGAAATCCAATGTTAACGATTTAAACGTAGGTTACATGTCAGACAAAGGAACATTTTAGTCTTAAAACTAGTAAGATTTCCTCGATAGGGAACCAAAATAAGGGTTATATTTCAAGTGCATGATCATGAAATAAGTCCATTCTCAGTTAAGTTAATAAATGTACCTGCTAGTTGTTTTCTTAGTAGGAGAGCTGACTGTGGCTCTGACATTAATGAGAAAATAATTTCGAACTCTTACACGCAAATGAGTCCCAGCTAGAATGGCTGTGGACTATGGGTGGCGGAAATGATAAGCCGCATGCAGGGCATGCGCTAGAAGGAATCATATGAAACATCCGGTAAATATTCAGGACTCATGACGAAATCATAGAATAATTTTTATATTACATTATATACTATATATTTTTACATTATATATATACATTATATATATATATATATATACACACAAATAGTGTGTGTGTGTGTCTGTGTGTGTGTGTGTGTGTGTGTGTGTGTGTGTGTGTGTGTGTGTGTGTGTGTGTGTGTGTGTGTGTGTGTGTGTGTGTGTGTGTGTGTGTGTGTGTGTGTGTGTGTGTGTGTGTGTGTGTGTGTGTGTGTGTGTGTGTGTGTGTGTGTGTGTGTGTGTGTGTGTGTGTCTGTCTGTCTGTCTGTCTATCTGTCTGTCTGTCTGTCTGTGTGTGTATGTGTGTGTGTGTGTGTGTGTGAGCGCGCGTGTGTATGTACATGTATGATATATGTACACTTTATCAGAATCTTGTAATTTTAACAATTAATTTGACTTTTTATCAGAGAATCAAGTTTGAAAAGGATGACCAAAGGTTGCTATGATAGACTAAAATTATATTTGTCAAATTGCAATCTCACTAATCATTCAGAAGATTGTATATATTATTAGTTAAATAAGAAATAGGAAATAGCTGTAGGTAAATAAAACCATTTGAACCTAATGTTACACCTTCTACACCTAATTAATTAGTTGTAAACAAATTATAATTTAATGGAGAAAAACCTAGCAGTCTCAATTGCTTTATAACACAAAAATAAACGTATAAAATAGAGATCCCTAACCCTCGAATAGTCTAATTTCTTCAACATTGGAAGGGAATCAAAACCAGAATTGGTCCGAGCCTCCCATTGCCTAATGGCTATCGTTTTCGCTTGGCATGTAATAGGTACAATCCCCTAACCACTTCAAAATTTAATGGAGTAAAAAAATTTATTATTAATACTAACACGGTAATAATAAAGTTTCATGTATACATCCCGAGCCTGACAATAGGTAAAATAAAAAACAAAAACAAGAGAACCTGATCGGAAAGATAAGACGAAGAGATTTAAACCAAGAGTAGATGAAGAAAAGTATAGATCCTGAGTAGAGACTTGGGCACTTTAGGACAGAGCCAATCAGAGGGCAGGATTTTGATCACGTGACTTTAAGTCCCGCCCCTGTAGTTATGGAAACATTGCTAGCCATACCTCCAGCCAAGGCCCCACCCCACCCCTTTTTATTGGAAAAAATAGCACATAAAACTATATAAGCTCTGCTGCAATTTAAAGTGAACGACAACGTTAGAATTTCCAAATATAAAAAGACTTTTGTTAAAGGATATCTACCGAACTGGACAAACGAAGTGTATACGGTATACGCGACCAGTCCAGTAACGTATGACCTACAAGACTCAATAGATGACAGTCTGAAAGGTGAAATTCTATGCTGAAGAATAAGGCGAGTTAAACATCAGCAACGTATATCTAGTTAAAAAAGTAAAATGGAAAAAGGGTAACAAAGTACCGGTGCGGTGGCAAGACTAATGTGCTATTTAATCTGCTCTTTAATCCAAACGGGCTGATATTTGCCAACGTCTATGTATTTTCCAAATCCCTCCAACAGCCAATGTACAAGTTTTTGGAAAGTATACTGGGAAATACCAAAGAAATTGGTTACTACACCTTCACGGACTACAAAAGTGTGATCCACCCTAGTTTTTTTTTTTGTGGAGGTGAAAATCTTCAAAAAGACACCATTGCACGCAATGGTAGTGTGGGATTTTTACCCACTAAAAACACCCCCGGTTTTCATAACCAGTCCACCAGACCGACAAACGATTTTATTTTCTTACAAAGAGTCGCTGTGTATGAGAGAATTAATAGCTAAATACTCTCCGCTACATTAAGCCATTAGATCATGAGGCTTCTTTCTGCTAAGGCGACGGATGTCACCGCCTACGTTTAGTACACTTAGCATGTCAGGATTTACATGCTTTCGCAATCGCATGTCATGTCCACATGCATACCTCTTCATCTCCTCCGTTACCAGGCCAATTCGCAGGTCACGATGGAGATCTTTATTTCTTACGTACCATGGCGCGTTGACCATTCCTCGCAGTACTTTGTTCTGAAATTTTTGAATCATCTGAGCATTTGTGTTCTTTGTACAGCCCCATAATTGAATGCCATACGTCCACACTGGCTTCAAAATTTGTTTATAAAGCAAGATTTTGTTTCCGATCGACAGTCCGGAGTTACGTCCGAGCAGCCAGTAAAGGTTTCGATACTTGATGTTCAGTTCCTCTTTTTTCTTTTTCACATGCTCCTTCCACTTGAGCTTTACATCCAGGGTCATGCCCAAATATTTAGCAGTGTTAGCACAGGGTATGATTTTATTGTGAATGGTAATGTGGGCATTTACTATCTTCTTGTAAGTGAAATTTATATGTGTGGATTTGTCTTAATTGAGTTTTATGCGCCATAATTCTGTCCAGTTTACTACTTTGTTAAGAGCTTTTTGCAGCTTATTCCTGGCACAATCAATGTTGGTATCGACCGCGAGGATTGCTGTGTCATCCGCAAATGTTGCCATCATAGTTTCGCCATCATGTACTATGTCTCTGGTGTACAAAAGATAGAGTACATAGCCGAGGACACTTCCCTGGGGAACTCCTGCTGCTATATCTTTCAAGTCTGAAAACTCTGAGCCGTATTGAACTTTAAAACATCTGTCTGCTAGGTATGATCTTAGAATTTCAAAATATTGTTTAGGTAGATCTCTATGCAATTTGTAAATGAGGCCTTCATGCCAAACCTTGTCAAAGGCTTGCGCAACGTCAAGGAACACTGCAGAACAAATTTTATTTTCCTCGAGTGCGTTTTCCACAATATTGGTTATGCACCTGGTCTATTGTCGAGTGCTTGCTTCTGAAGCCAAACTGATGGTTCGGTATCAGCTTTCTTTTCATTATGATACGCTCAAGTCTTTTCATGAGTAGTTTTTCAAAGATCTTTGACATTACAGGTAATAGAGAAATTGGTCTATACGATGTGACCTCTGTGGGTGGTTTTCCTTGCTTTGGTATGACAATAACCTCTGCAATTTTCCAGAGTCGAGGAACATGCTTGAGATTTAGGCAGGCATTAATTATGTATTGTAATTTAATGAGTGCTATCTCTGGCAGCTCCTTTATAATCCGTCCTGTAATAAGGTCGAAACCAGGTGCTTTCTTGTTGTTGAGGTGTCTACATATGTGTTTGAGTTATTTAAGAGAAACCAGTGGTATTTCAACGTCGTCTACCTTATCTACAAGCACTGTGTTTTCTTTATCTGTGATTTGTTGGAAGGGTTTAAACACATTTGATAGGTGGTCTGCGAAAACATCAGCTTTTTTCTTTGAATTTCCTACCCAAGAACCATCTTGCATATTTAAGGGTGGGTCCTGAAGTAGGGGCCTTTTAAATCGCCTCGCTGTTTTCCAGAGCGAGTAGTTTGTTTTATCATCGGCAGTCAGGTTACAAAGGAAATTTCCAAAAGACTCATTTTTAAAATTTTTTATTGCAGTTTTTAGTCGATTACTAAGACGGTTTGCAATGATTTTGTCACCACAAAACCTTGATCGTTGCCACTTTCTTCGAGCATTCCTTTTCTCCATGATTAGTTCTATGATATCAGCCGGATAGGTTGTTGCAACTTGATGGATTTTATTTACAGTTGGAGTACTATTTTTCGCTGCTTCCTGTACGTCAGCAACAAATTGTTCAATTTCTTGATCTATTTGACTCGCACACAGCAATGGCACTTCAATGTCAACAAAGTTCTCATTCTCAGTTCTGAATTTGTTCCAGTTAGTTTTATTATTTGTGAGTCTGGGAAGTTGTTTTTCATAAGAACAGATTCACTGACTGACAGAATCACAGGGGTATGATCTGACAAGAGATCATTATTACCTTCAGCATACATATGATTGCTTGATAACCCTTTGGTGATAAAAAAGTCAATTAAGTTTGGTATTTTCACTGGATCAGTTGGCCAGTAAGTTGGTGATCGTGAAGAGATAAATACACAATTGTGCTTACACCCTGCCTGATAAAGCTCTTTACCTTTTGAGGTGATTAGTCTTGAGCCCCATTGTGTATGTTTGGCATTGAAATCCCCTCCAATGATGAATTAGTTTCCAAGTGTCTTGAAGATATTGAAATAGTCATCTCTCTTGAGCGATGACCTAGGTGGGCAATAAATAGCCGCAACCTTGAAGTCTCTATTCTTCATTTGAATATTGATAGCAGTCAGTTGTAAAGTTTGCTTTATAGTCACCTGCTCTTCGTGATGCTGGATGTTGCTTTTTATTAGTACTGCAGTACCCCCTCTTGCTGTATTAGTCGGATGTGGAGTGTGGTAGCATTCAAAGTTTGGTATTCTGACACGTGACTGATTTATAAGATGAGTTTCTGAAATCAGGCATATATCGATTTTTTCCTTTCTAAGAAATATTTCCAATTCGGTTTGGTGTTTGAGTAATCCATTGGCATTCCATGTCGCTATTTTAAGTGAGCAACTCATTTTTTATTCTTGCTCTTTTTCTTGACCCCATTTTTCTCCTCGCATAATGTGCTAATTACCTTTTCTTGATCGTTGAGCCTTTGCAAGATCTGGGTCAACAATTCTTTCATCGTGACTTCATCTTCTCGCCGAGCGTTTTTAACAATATTAGCGTAGGATTTCGGCTCTGCGTCCTGTTTCTTGTTTTCATGTTGTTCTTTTAAGTATTTACTGTCTTTTGTATTTCTGTCATGAGCACTCGGGCCAGGTTTTTGACGCGAAGTCCTACTTGCATTTACTTTCCTACTTTGTTGCTCCTTTGCGACTATACAACCTCTGTAACTTGCCGGGTGACTACCACGGCAATTTATGCACTTTGCTTTATCTTCTTTCTTTAAAGTGCAGTCCTTTGTAAGATGGTTCCCTGCACACTTGACACAGGCAACGTCACGGTTGCAATAGTGCTTTGTGTGGCCAAATGCCAGACATCTTTTGCATTGCGGTATTAAGTTTGTCTTTCTCAGCAAAGGTTCAATTTTGACAATTAGCCCCATAATTGACTTGATGGCGAAAATCTTCTCTATGTCTTCATGGTTTTCAAATGTGAGCATAAATAGTGGAAGTTTTATTTTCCTTGCGGCGTGGTTATCATGATCACCTATGTTTTCTGTTTTTATTATGTTCCTTGCTTCCAAGATTCTAAATCCCTGTTCTTTAATATCACAGCATATTTCTTCTTCCACACATGATGGGTGCAGTCCTCTGGCCATTACCTTTATTGGTCTAGAAGTTTTGTCTTCATATGAATGCCATTGAATTTCCATATTTGTAAGCTCCTTTGTCATAATCCTGTATGTATTGCTATTAGGAACAAGAATTTTCCAAACGTTGTTATTATGTGAAGCATAAGTACACTTTACGTTTGTTATTTTTTCGATCGTTCTCTTAAATGCGCTAAATGTTTCCACTTTGTGCACCATTATTGGGGTCGGTGCGAATTCTTTCTTTTTTTGTATGGAAAATACACCTAAAGATTCGCTATTAGATGTTGGTTTTTGCTGTGGTGTCGTGTGTTCTTTTAGTTTCGGGCTCACATTGAGGAATTCAGGACTCTCGTGTTCCTTTCGCTTTTTATCTGGCCTTTTATTATTCTTCTTTAGAATCCAGTCTGTATCTCTTTCTAACTGTTCTTCATCAGTTTGATATTGAATATCGCCACCAGCACCAGGTGAGATTGGTGCAGATAAGTTGATCACTGCTGCGTTGGTGCAACAAGTTTTTACTTCCAATTCTTTGATGCGTCTCTGCAAATCACTGACAGTTTTTTCAAGTCGTTCTCTTGCTTCTTTTTCTTCCTGCCATTTCTGGTAGAAATTATCCTTTCTTTGTAAGTGTGTTTCAGCTGCTATCCTTTCATGGTTTGTTGGTGATATATCATCGAGAGAGGATGATCGCGATCTGTGAAAAAGTCCTGGGTGGAACACCTGCTGGGTTAGATTCTTTGGTTTGTTTTCAGTAGATGTCGGTGATCTTGTCAGCACAAGCTCATTATTTTCCCTTATTTCACTGGGACCAGATGGCGGAGTCCGCTTTACCATTTCACTTCTTGAGAAAGGGCTTCTCTCTCCACTTGATGCATGACATGCCCCTTGAACCAAGTGTTCAATTCCCGAGGTACTGCGGTAATTGGCTGACGACGACCCGGGGCCCGCTTTCTCACCCCTGACAGCCGCCGGTACTGGGGATCCGACTCCCTGCACCGTAACTTTTTCCTCCTGCTGACTTTTCATATTTGGTTTATTTTCGGGGTACCTTCCCCTATCTGGTTTTTGGTCCGCCCCGGGTATTTGATTTCCCCGGTACCACTCATATCTGAGAGGCGTTCCCCTATCCGCCACCTGGGGAGGCATCCGATATGGGACCAGCATCCCACACGGAGATCCACCCTAGTGAAGCTGAACCGAATTCGATAATATTTTTTGACGACATATCTTAGGAGAAACACCGCTATATACGTAACTATTTCACCATGGGACGTCATAATAATATAGATTCATTCTATTTGGGACAGCCGTACAGTAGGATTCCCAAACAATTGATTTGTGACAATGTCAATTTCTCTTGGTCCTTTTCAAGCAGGATGATCTCAATTTACGACACATTTACAATGATCAGGTGAACACAGATATGGTGTTTAGTACATTTAACAACATTTATACGTCCGCATGGAAAGATAAACACGGATTTGTTATAATAGATAAGGACAGTGAACCGGAGGATAGACGATATCGAAATGGTTTTGAACGAATTGTAACATTTTTTTAAGGAGGTACAAAATACTTGATACTTGTAACAAACGCCTTTCTTCAAGATATCTGAGAAGAGAGAGCATCTAACTCTGGAGATAGCCAGATTGCGCAGAGCTATAAAGAAAAGTACAGGCATCTGAGGCACAGGGAGGTTGTAGAGGATCGTTTCTATACTAAGAAATACACACTGCAAATTAAAGAGTTATAGAAAAGTGGAGTGTTTTTCCGAAACAAAAAATTAAAAACGAAGAGTTGGATGAAAAGACGGAGAGAGCGGTTGCTGATGAGTGGAGCAGCGAAAGTGGTGAGAGGAAAAATGATTAGTGGAATGTCGAGATTGAAGTACCTGCTACCCCTAGTGTTAGCTTAATAGATACCGAAATAATTGCAAAGACATGTATTTGACGATAGTTGTGTGTTACCGTGATTGTGTTTTTTGACTTCTCAGTTTTAGCTCTGAGATGCATGCTTAAATATTAAGGTTGGTGGTATTCTTATTTAATTTTACATCTTACATAGGCTTAGTTTCTAGTTTCATGTTTCTTTAGTTTTTAGTCACTTGATAACGGGAATTGATTCTTATTCCCGAAACGTCGTGTTTTGATTTCTAACACACAAATAATGGCAAATGTCCAAAAAATGTATAATAAAATTGAACTTCCATCATTAACAAATAACTTCAAACAGAGAATAAAGCAATGTAATAATTTATTAAAATAAAAATTTAACATCTTAAGCGGATAATATGAACTAGTAAAGTACTAAGTATTATTGGTTTTAAAATTGCATTTAACAAATTATAATTTGTTTGAGTTGCTGGAATAACAACTACAACTACAAAAAACAATATGAAATTTTAGAAAGCCTAAAATAAACAAAACGACGAACAAATGTACATTGAGAACAGAATGTGTATGAATTGTACTACTTCTGAAAAATTAATGAAGAATGTGGTATGAAAAAATATTTGAAAATGCAATTTATAACTATGAGACAATTGTCTACAATGAAAATGTAACTTTAGCAAATTAAAATCTAGTAAATATTATTATTTCACCTTTATAAAATAAATTGGGTAATATTTTCTTCAATCATTAAATTTTATTCATTGAGTTTTATTTTATTGCCAAAAAAATAGTTTTCAAATTACATATCTATTTTCTATTGCACCAAATACTTGATTCATGAGTAGAAGGCATATAAAGGGATTGTTAAAAAGTTATTTTACTAAATACAATGAGTAAAAAAAAAAAAAAAAAAAAAAAAAAAAAAAAAAAAAAAAAAAAAAAAAAAAAAAACATAAAAAACTTATAATAAAATTGTATCTTTTTCACTTTTTAACCTAAATAGTCAGGAACATAGCAAATATTAATATTGCTTTTATAAATGAAAAACAACACGAGAACTTCTTGGCTCCACTCTTAGAAAAAATATTTAAAAGAGGAAATATTAATATTTTTACCTTGTCTTTCAATCACAAACTAAAATAACAGTAACTATATAACTAACAAAGATTATACTCTTAACGCTAAACTAATCAACAGACAAAATAAACATAAAACTTAACAATTTAAAAAACTATAAATTGTATTTACTCTTTTTACGAAACGTTTACAACAGATCCACAACACTAATGTCACTATCACTATCACTGTCACTAATGTCACTGTCACTTAAACTATCCTTTCTATCAGTTTGTCAATTAAAGGTTCTGTAGATAAATAATCATCTTCGACTGTTGTGATATGTTTAGCCCTAGACGACCAATCCTCTCCATTAATTAGACCTACTTTTTCTTTTACTAATCGTATGCAGTCGTCTGTTTTAAATGTAGTGTTGTTCAAAGCAACATAAGCCTTAATTGTCGCCCAAATCACCTCGATTGGGTTTAGGTCTGGATGATAAGGGGTTAGTCTGAGCACACTGTGGCCCCCCCTGAAGCCCCTAATTTTTCATTTAACCATTTTTCATAGTTTTTATAATTCATAGTGTCATGGTAGTCGCCACTCTTCTTTGCCCAGATTTAAAAATTAACAACGCGTCATTTATGAAACATTGTTCACACCCAGCATGGACAATTATTGCATATTGCCCTTTGGATATTGGACTATGAAAGCCAGCTTTTGAGTTATCAGACCATGAATGTGGTTTAGTGTGTGAGGTGTGCACATAGGTTTCATCCATATACAGTAGAATCCCTCTTAACCGGTCTAGTCTGGACTGACACACGGGCCGGTTGCCCGTTTGGCCGGTTAATCCGAGGTTCCCGTGAAAAATCGGTTTTCGTTCAAAGAAAGCTTATTTAATCAGGTAGTACTAGGAATTATGCAATTAAGATGTTATTGCAACTCATTTTATTGTACATAAATGTATCGTATATATTATGTTATGCATATTATACATCAAACATGAAAAAATTAAACACTACAAAGCTTTTCCCTCTGATTCCCCTCTGTCAAGTCTTTTGACCATTTAACCCCGTCTCAAACGAAACCAACACACGCTTCCGAAAACTGAAAAGAAATGTTATATTTTCCATAATGTATACTAAAATGATTCGTGGAAAAAAAGCGGCCCAACAAACGTTTTTGTGGGTGTATGTCTGCTATACCGACGGGTGCCAATGCCGCGGTGTTTTTATGCCGCCGACAATGGGATACCACTATCAACAAAGTCGTTTGATATCGCCGCCGCTTTGGTGCCGCGGTGTTTTTACACTGTCGACAATGGGATACCGCTATCGACAAAGTCGTTTGATATCGCCGCCGCTTTGGTGTTTCAATTACAATTTATTTTCGGAAACTCTCATCCAACCAGTACACTATGATATAGGCCGGTTATTTAAGGAGGTTCTACTGTATACTATTGTTCGGTTGTCTTTTCGATACTTTTGTATTGCTCTCAAATAGTTAAGCCTTTTTTCTCTAATATCAGGTTTTTCAATTACAATTTGTCTATTACACATGGGATTTTCTCCACCTAAAACCCAGCTCTTTAATAACTTCCGTAAGAGCCCATTTCCCACCTTTGAAATCTATTTTATCCCACAAAACTAGTAGTAACGTTTTTAAAGTTGGACGTTGGCCATTTGTTACATGAAACTCATTTATACCACACACTTGTCAAAATGATCTAAATCTGTTTTTGGTTGTTTTCTTGGGCGTTTTTTACGTGAGGTTGAGAGAGATTGTCCAACTTCTACATTACTTTTACTTTCCCTAAGAATTCGCTGGACACTGCTGCGTGATGTTCCTGTGGCTTGAGCTACTCTTCCTTGAACCTTTTCTAATAGTATTGGCCCTTCCTTTGCTTCCTTCTTCATGAATTTATAAATGTTACAGATAAGCTCTCTTGCCTGGCTATGAATAATTTTCTTTCCACCTATTTTATTTAAATTAGGATTTCTTTCTATATTACCTTTAAAGTGTAACAAATATAACAACTAATAACGAAAAGATAATATCAAAAACCTAAGTAGTTTAAACACATCCAGCGTATCACTTTATAATAGCACGGGTAAACTAGAAGCGAGCGGTTTACGTCGTACAATGTAATGTGCCTAGTAGCACGGACAGAGTTAGACTGAAGTGCATGGATCCCCCACCACTGAACACTGGCTAGAAACCTGTTTGACTGGTCAGGGTCAAGCGTCACCACCTACCGGCTCTGCTATAGGCCTACTAGAACTAAAATTTCATAATGTATCAATACGTTTTTCGACTGTCGTATCTTACAAAGTAAATATTTTGCAGAACATACTGCATTAACTTTTGCCCTTATGTTTTATTTGCTATACACATACAACAGTTGGACTAAATTTATCTATAGTTTTGTAGAGTTTATTTAAATCCGCTACATACCTTATTTGTAAACAACCTAAAACATAAACTGAATCATACACAAGTAAGTCTTAGATATGTAGATTGGAACACGGCCGGAGTCAAACATAGAACCACCAGCTGTTTCGATTCTGCGCGTGCGCCTTCGCCACTACGAGGCATGAATCATCTTCTTGTCCGTCTTATATTTTTCAATGACTCAAGTTTTTCCTTCTTTTGATCTCAATGTAAAAAAGGTGTAAAATGTGAAATTTAAAAAGTGTTTAAGGTTAAAAATGACCTAAATGTAACGTGTGTGCGAGTTCTACAAATCTTGCGAAATTATGTAATAAAAAAAAAGTTTTTCAAAATGTCTCAAAGTTTCGTTATGCTGTCTATAACTTATCTCAAATTCGAGGAGCACCATTCTCTGATTCAGGCAATAAAAAAATTAATTCATTTCATTTAGTAAGATAAATTAAAGAAATATCTATAATCTGAGCTTGCTATCTAATATGCGTCTTGTATTTTGAGTTATTCTGTAAGATTTTATTTAAGTATTCTTTTCATTCATTAATTAAAGTCTGTTAAATAATTAGTTTTCTTTCACCATAAAAATTTTTGGTAATTCAAATTTCTAACACAGTTAGAAATATTTTTGTAATACAGCCTTTTGTGAATATTTTGCAATATTTCTTGTAAAATTTTTTGTAACGTAACTCTAGGTTACTTGAAATGTGCAAAGCCTAACATGAAACTTAAACTTCAATTTAAAACATGAAAACTAATTTTTTTTCTGCCTTTGTTTTTTTTTTAAATGCAGTTCTAAAACTGGTCCAAGAAAAGGACTCCAATCTTCAGTTTACTACTTTAAGTAAAATTCTAATTGAACGTAATGTGTTGAAGAACAAAAGCTACATATATATTTTCTGTTTTGGCAGTTATGAACTTTGTTAAATGCATAACTGACCGTAAAGGCAAAAATCTAATTGTTACTGTATATATAATGTGAAAATAGAATAAGGCAAATTAAACTCAAATGTTATAAATTTTTTAATTGGATGGGACTGCATGCAAATTTTTGACCCTACGACCCCAAAGGGGTCCTTTCACAATTCAACCATTGTTTGAGAAACTTTTCAAACAATAAATCTTTTGTTTAAAAATTAAAATTTCTGTGTAATTACTTTTCTTCCTTATTTATATTCTAAAGATCTTTCTGGTAAATTTTTGTTAATCTTAGTTTATAAATTGTGTGATATTTCCTGAGGGGTAAATTTAAAGTAAATCATTATTGTAATTTTAAATAACGGGAGGGTTAGTCAATTTTCTTTAGGGGAGGGATTTCTTTAGTAACTTAATTATATATATATATACATATAATTTCAAGGGCATATAAAAAAAATAGTATTACCAATACTTCTCTAAGTAATATACTGAATTGTTAAAGTTATCTTTGTTTAATTGTGAATGGTTCACTCAGATTTTTGTCTTTTTTTTAAACTTCAGAAAATTTGGCTGACACGTGCCACCTAAAAACGGTCCACCACGTGTCCATTCTTTCTTCGCAAACGAGGTGGCATAGTTTCTTCCAAAGAAGCAATGGTTTTTATCCAGTCAACATGTGGTTCAATTTGTAAAAAGGATTTAGACATATATATTAATTTGACTAATACGATTTTCAAGCAACTTGTGTCCTTTTTAATAATATTTGGTACTTGTAATGAATAAACTTCCATCATTAACAAATAACTTCAAACAGAGAATATATGGTAGTAATATCTGCAAGAATATGACGAACTATTTTCAAATATCACAAGGTATGTACTATTTTTCGAATGTTATTACATTTTACATAAAGTATCTATCATAAAAATCAAAATAGGTGTTTTTGGAAAAAGTTTCATAATAATAATATTAATATTTTTTCTAAATATTTATGAAAATATTAGTTCTACAAGAATGCATTTTTACATATTATAATAATGTGTCTATTACTTGAAGGATTTAAATAAAGTTACGTAACACTAGTCTGCACAAATATGACAAACTATTTTCGAATATCACAAGGTATGTACTATTTTTCCAATGATATTACATATTATGATAAAGTGTCTACCATCAAAATCAAAATAGATGTTTTTGAAAAAAGAAAGTTTCACAATAATATACTAGTTTCAAATATATAACTTGATTTGATCAACACCAATATAGAAGTTTTTGACAAAAGTTTCAACACTGTCTAATTAGAGGTTATTGTAAAAAAAAAAAAAAAAAAAAAAAAAAAATCATCTAAATCATCTAAATCTGAGTAAAAGTTATTGTAAATCGTAAATCATCTTTAAAATATTTTGAGAAAAGGGATCATAACAATTTAATTACAGGTTATTGAAAAAAAATCATCTAAATCTGAGTAGAAGTTATTGTAAAACGTAAATTATCTTTAAAGTATTTTGACAAAAATTTCATTGAAATCTAATTAGAGGTTTATGAAATAATTTCATTTAAATCATTCGTCTGAATCTGAGTAGAAGTTTTTGTAGATTATCTTTAAATATTTTGACAAAAAGTTTCATCAACATCTAATTAATAGTTTTGTAAAAAAGTAAATTATAATTTAAATACTTTGACATAAAGTTTCATTGAAATCGAATTAGAGGTTTATGAAATAATTTCATCTAAATCTGAGTAGAGGTTTTTGAAAACAGTAGATTCAACATTAATATAATTAAATATCTTTAAAATATTTCAACAAAAAGTTTCATCACTATCTAATTAGAAGTTTTTTGTAAAAAAAATTTAAGTTTCATTAACATCGGTATAAAGGTTTTTGAAAAAGTTTTATAATAATCTACTTAGAGGTTTTTGATTTTATGTTTCATTAACATCGGTATATAGGTTTTTGAAAAAGTTTTATAATAATGTACTTAGTTTTTTGAAAAAATGTACTGTTTCTCATTATAATATAGTTCCATTACAATCGGTATAGAGGTTTTTGAAAAAGTTTTATAATAATCTACTTAGAGGTTTTGGAAAAAATGTACTCTTTCTCATTATAATATAGTTGCATTACAATCGGTATAGAGATTTATGAAAAAGTTTTATAATAATCTACTTAGAGGTTTTGGAAAACAAAAATTTACGTTTCATTAACATCGGTATAGAGGTTTTTTTAAAAAAATATGTGTAATATATTCTACTCTTTATCAAGGTCTTTGTTGACAGACTGCCTTCATACTTATCTCTTTGTTTACTAACATCCAAGCCTTTCTCAAGGTCACAATGCAGCATCTTTGCTATCTTTGTTGACACAGTGGCGCCAGACTCTTATTATTTTTTTTACAT
Source organism: Aphrophora alni (assembly GCA_963513935.1). NCBI lineage: Eukaryota > Metazoa > Arthropoda > Insecta > Hemiptera > Aphrophoridae > Aphrophora > Aphrophora alni. Next base: position 21,620,433 of record OY740765.1, on the reverse strand, counting down.
GGGGGGGGATTCTGTCTTGCCTAAGGAGGGCTTAAAGATAGTATTGTTTTTATTTGTATTTCTCTATAAGAACTACTGTAAATTTCAAATTGTTTTAAATTTCTTAGCACATCTCCCAAAATCGGAAATTTTTAGGTATTAAGGTATATGATTCACAGTAGTAGTTCTGTGAACAACTTTCTCTTCCCTAACCCTCCCTTGTACCCTTTGCTATCGCTCAATCATTTGTCTGTCAGTTGCTGAACTGTCTAAGTTCTGTTGTGTGATCCGTGTAAAAGTATGTTACTTAGAGTTATTTAATGTTATAATTTCAGTGTACTTTAAGAATTAGATTAGTGATTGCAGTTTAAGGTTTTATATATAAGTGACTATATAGTTTTTACTATAACAATGGAGATTTGTTCTCCAGTAAAGAAGAATAAACCAAACAGTCACAAAACATTTGCTAAATTGTTAATATTTTCTTTTACATCACTACTTAAAGTACTTACGCTACACATAATAACAATATTTCACTAGTAATTCAAATCCAATACATCTTTCTTGCCATAGGGCGTTTGCAATAATAATAATAAACATAAGCTCATTTACAAATAAAACAAAACGAAAGGAAGCATTGACTCAACAAATGGCCTTGGCAAAGAACTCCTTGTTCGTCTTACAAGATGACTTAGAGAACCTGGTTCCCGAAAGGGGTAGTAAATTAAATAGAGTCAGAGCTAGAGTCACTGTTTTCGGTAGGCGCCTGGAATTTTTGGCTCAGGTGCAGTTGGAGCAGTTGAAAACCTCAGATGGCAATATCCTGCGAGAGCTGATTGAGTTGCAGAATAGTTTTGCTTCTCTCAAAGGCAAATATAAAGCTTTCGAGCAAACCTCAGCCCCTTTAAAATTAAATGTAAGCATCCCGCTAATACCCTCTGGTGGAACCTCGAATGCGATCTTGGGAGAGTCATTGAGTTCTCATGAATTAAATTTGGTCTTGGAACTCCTCAAGATGAAACCTATTCTCAAGCTGTAGCCAAATTGCAAACACTTGCTTATAATCCCTTATACGGAAAGTTGAGTCACCCGGCTGAATCTGTGATTAAGACTTTACCTTACACGGACGGTTTCGACCTCGATAAGTTATTATCTTTTATAAAAATTTCACTTAGAATTGTGAAAATGTATCCTGATATAGCTGTAAACATAAATACGGTCTTGATGCCTTATACACAGGGACCCCTGAATTCGTGTCTGTTGAGACATAATAATTTTGCTGGTTTTCATATAGAGGCCTTAAGTCTCTTCGTACCGACTAAGCGATAAAGTTCTTTAGTCCAAGATTTATTATCGTCCACAGGGACATAAAAAAACAGTGCACAATTTTGTTAGTGACATTAAGGAACATGCGGAAATCTTGAATTTGAATAAGTCTGAATTGGAGGTCACGTATGTCATTCTGGAGGGACTGTCACCGGATGTTCACTACTAGGCCAGTGAACTTTGCTGATTTAGATCATTTGTGTGCACAGGTCAATAACATCATGTACACAGACAAACAAAGGACTCCACCATCTAGACCCGAACTGCCGGGAAATTTAGAATATAGACCTATAAGACCCACAAGTGGTCTGTTACAGTTGTGGACAGATGGGGCATAGAATAAGTAAGAGTGAATTTTACTATGTTTGTCAGTGCTCAAGAATTTGTATTCTTCTCAAAGTCATTTTTTATTAATCTTTGTCTATGGTTAGTATAGGACGAGTTGTAATTTTTCTTTCCTCTTTGGCATTTTAATTGCCTTTTGTGTTTGGTCAAGTTCAACATGACTTGCTATATAGTTGGTATCAAAGATATATATAATTTAGGGTAATTGTTAGGATCATGTAGCTCATTCATTACTTTCCACTTAACCAAATCTTAATCCTTTTTGTTTCTATACCCTCTGCTCAACCCGCCGTAATTTCACATGTTTTATGGCCAATAAGCGACATCATTCTAAACTCAACTTACCACCTATATCTAGTGTATTTGCACTAATTTTTAGTGTAAATGACGCATTTCTTTATTTATGCATCTGGTCCGTGGGTCTTATAATCATGGGGCGGGCAACATTATTGTGATTGCTTATCCCATCGATTTATTGTAGTAATATTAATGCCACAATAAAAAAATAATAATAAAATAAAAATTAAAAAAAAATAATAATAAGGAGTAAATTAAAAAATATATATAAATAAATAAAATACAATAAAAATATAGTCGCTCTTAATTAAGCTCCCACCACCCTTCACCACAACCACTAACATTACTACCCCATACAGTTATATACAATCCTTATCTCTACACCTCCTACTTACAATTTATTGTAACAGTATACATAGTTTATTTTTTTAATACACTCATATCCGTTGTTAACTCATAAAATTTCCATCTTATTGCCCTATATGTCCTTTTATAAACCCTTAGATATTCTAATAGTTACACAAAATTTTAATTACAAACCTTATTTTCTAGTTTATAAGGAAAAGTTTTACTTGTAAAATGAGACTGTAAGTAACCCTGAATTTACCCATCTACCGAACTACACCTTTCACTTGTTTACATCACCTCAATTTTCCGTTACCAGTATACCTTTTCCGATTCTTGAAACCACCCACCTTCTTCATTTACAAACCCAAATCAAGCAGGCTGAAATTCAGAGCCAAAACTCGCCTAAAGTCACCAGTATAAGAAAGGACCACAGAGAGTCTCCAGAGTTACGCTTCGCCATAATGGAAGTCACAGAGGCATTTATGCCTATACGCCCTTTTGCGGCCACAGTGACCAGTACAGAAATGACGTCATTGGTGCCTCCTACTTGTTTACTGGCACACCAAATACACCTATCCATCTGGCACTTACATCAATTGGCGGACCTATGTTTTAGTTCCTGTGAAATATATGGTTAGGAACTTCATGTGACTACTCTGGGACTCGGTTACCATACTACCAAAGGCGTGGCTAAGGAATATACCTTTTTTTGACTGTTCCTTTCACCCATTCCAATCTGTTCATACTTCCAATCTGAATACCATACCTCCCTAAACTCTTTTCCACCTTGCATTTTCACTTAGATTTCCATCAGCCATTTTCAAAAAATTTTTTGTACTAAAACCACGTTTAGTTTAAGTTTTAATAAACAATTGTAAGGCTTACCTATCCTATAGCAATTCCCTTCAAATCCACGGTCTCATTTTGCAGCATAACCTTTCAGTTTATTTACATTGTACCTTCTAAGCAACCCCCAAAATAAAAAAAAAACTTCTGGGTTTACATAATAATAGTCATAATCATATCATATTATATTGAACGAAAGTTGTACACCTTCAGACCAGATAGTGATTCATTGTTAGTAAAAAAAATATATTAAGAATTTTTTTCCCTGGTACCGGGGGAGGATTTCCCCCTTCCTTTTTTTCCTTTTCCCTTCTCGGTTCTTCCTTTTACCCCAATTATCCAATTCATTATCAACTCTGCCCTTCATTCATTGGATTTTTGGCTTCCAGTTTGTTTTAAGTTTACAGTCGTTAGGTTGAGCATTTGGGTTCTGCCTAAGTGTTGACGTTTAATTATTTTTTTGGCAAGCTGACCACTAGGGCAATGTCATCTGGCACTAATCAACTAAAGGTAGGAACTTCAACGTGTCTAACTGGAAGAAAAATTGAAAAGAAATTGAGAATTTTTGTTTTAAAAATTGTAAAAATGATAGTGAAAACTACACAATCGTGCTGAGTTGCATGAAAACGACTCAAAAAACTAAATCAAGATTTTGTAACGCAAAATTGAAGTCTTCTGTAAATATATAAATATGTTGTAGTGTTTATGTACAATGAAATAAACGTTAAGTTTTGCCACTACAAATTATTTTATTGCATTTTATAATTTTTCTCCTGTTTATCCGGATTTTCAATTTTCCGGGCTGCTTCTAGTCCCATTTAATATGGATAAATGAGGTTTTACTGTACATTAATGTAACAGTTATGTTTAAAAAATAAATAATGTTAAAAAAAGTTAAAACATACTTCTTCATAAACATACACAGAAGTATCACAGAACATTTGAACAAGAAATCATCACAACTTGGCATTATGATAATATTCTCCATAGTGAAGTGCTAGCTGTTTGTGGAGGTAAAGGATTTATTAAAAGGATATTCTGAAAGTCTAATTATATTAGGGTATTGTGCAACACAAGTATTATTAATATTCCCCAAGGCCCAAGAACATACTTATATTAACTACGTTTTATGAATTATTATACTAAAATATTAAATGTAGATTGTAAAATTATATGGATTTTAAATTGTATTGAGTACAATCCAAAGTTTTAAATAGTTCTGGTATGAATGTGTAAGTGAAAGTTTTTAATAATTATGTTAATAATAATTTTGTGCAATAAATAAATAAATTGTATTTAATATTTTAATATATTTATAATCAATGTTGTATGAGAACTGTGTTATATATTAAAAACCAGAAAAATATTCTCATGTTAAAGTGTTTGTCTTACATTAATCAAACCCTAGCACAGCAAAGCTGAGTAAATTACATTTGTGCAGTTGGTGAAAAGCCCTCATATAATAACAATTTAGACATTTTAACTATTTTTTAACATAAAAAACTTCAAAAAGTAACTTTTGTTCAATAAAAAAATATATGTGTATATTATTGTATAAGATGATCAGTTTGAAGTACGGTAACTAATAATTATAGAAATTATCAAATAAATGAGTAAGTATTAAATAAATATTCTTCTTAAAAAGCTATTTAGCTTGAGCACTGAGAAAAATGCTCCCTGTCCCTTTACAATTTTGTTGAAATGTATTGGAAAGTAATCACTATAATCAATTTTTTTTAAATCCAAAATTTATTTTCCAAATTCTTTCAGTATATCCAAATCCACATGAAGGAAATGAGCAGTGGCAGGAGTATATAAAGTAATTGTTTATAAAGTAACATGTTGTTTTGCACTAATCAACCCTATTGGTTACTTGGAGATATGGTACAAACTTAAAACTCCTCAAATCTTAAACTATAATGGAGAAAAATTCCAAAAATCTGATTTTCAAATTAGGGGAAAAGGTGCTACTTGCTATAAGAGTTACATGTAGTGAAACATGAAAATGACAATAAAGTACTGTGTTTATTAGACAACAATTATTTTTGGGTGAAATCCAAGAGTGTAAAAAAAAAGTCTAATAATTATATTATACAGGGTCATCAAAAAAGAATACCGGGATTTCAACTAAGTGTAACTCAAAAAGCATTAAAGATAATTTAATGATTTTAAATTGACAATGTACAGAAAAAAAAAGAAATTTTTTTGATACCTTAGTAAGTTTCAGTGTGACATCTATTTGTTGCTTTGCAGACATCTAATCTGTAGTCAGTTTCATGCCAAGTCTGTTGAATCATTTTTGGGGTTACAGTCGTGATAGCGTCAGAGATGCGCTTCCGCAGATGCACCAAATCATGAATTTTCTAAGCATAAACTATGTTCTTAATGTACCCCTAGAAAAAGAAATCCAAAGGGTCTGGACTTCTGGGGGGCCAAGGAATCTAACCATTAGGAAATCTGTTGTTGAGGGGGTTTGGTTACAGGTATATGATAATGAAGGCGAGCTCCATCTTGCATAAAAATGACACATTGTCCACTTTGTTGTTCAATTTGTTCAAGCTGAGGAAACAAAAATTGTTCTAGCATGTCCAGGTAGATTATCCCTGTAATTGTTCTTTCAGCAAAAAAAGGGGCACACAACTCGATCATAAAATAACCCGCACCATACATACTAACTTTTGGAGAGTCTCGTATATACTCATGAATTTCATTAGGTTGTTGTGATCCCCATATTCAACAGTTGTGTCAATTAACGCAACCATTAATGTGAAATGTTGATTCATCTGTAAACAACAACTGATTTAAAAAAGTCAGATTGTCGTCAATTTCATTTAGCATAAAGGAGCATATTCTTTTCGCTTAGGCTTATTCGTTAATTTTATCTAATGTCTGAACTGAATTTTATAGGCATAAAGACGTAATCGTTTGTGCAGTACATTTTGATTGTTGTTTTTTGGTATTTGGAGTTCAAGGCTCCATCAAGCTATTGATTTTTTGGACTCCTAATACAAGACTGGCGGATTCGTTCAACATTTTCTTCAGTGGTTCTCGGCAAGCCTGGTAAGTGTGGTTTTTCAACGTTTCCTGTTAATCGAAACTTATTGAACTATCGACAAATAGCTTTATCATCCAGTGAATTTTGTCTTTCATACATTCGTCAAAAGCGACACTGTACACTAACAATTGATTTTAACTCAGCGAGCCAAATAATATATTGTGCTTTCTGCTGCACGGTAACCATCATAATGGCCGACTCAGCGGAGGTGGTGCATCACTGCACATCTTGTTAAGCGCATGTCAAGGTCACGCAGTCGCTCTGTGTCCTGTATCCGATAAAACTATCTAAATACTGTTAAAAAACATTGAAGAAATTATTCCTGTAGGTTGAGAAGGTTTGCTTCAATGATTTTTTGAAATCCGGGCATTCTTTTTCGATGACCCTGTATTTTCTATAATTTTTTTAAAAGAGGCTTATCATTTTATATTTGTTATTAATAGCCAAATTTTAACCAATAAATAGCATTTATGGTTTTGAGAGTTTTCAGTTTGGATTTGTTATAAGATTTTATATACTCGACCCCATTTTCCTAAAAATTCAAAATAAACTCATAATTAAGAATGTATATTTTTTTATGAACCAATTGTCATGAAACTTATGTAATTTTATTTTAATGAAGCCCTAAGGTTGAATTTGATTACCGTTTTGTGGGTTTCATAAGTCTACCAATAATAAACCCTTATGTTTGCATTTGTATGTCTCCCTGAGAGAAAAAATTATGGTCACACCATTTGACTAAAAGATTTGTAATACGGCTTTATTTGATTTTTTGTTTTGATGATTGATGTTATGACAACAGTTAATAGCTGATTTTTAGAACTTTGCAATAAAATATTTAGCAGTTAAGTGTTTCAAAAACTATTTCAGCTATTAGTATATTTACTTACCCAGACAACACCAGGCATCAACAACTATATCCGCCTCCCTCGTATGTGTTAGTGTTATGACTATTGAAATGTTTTTTAAATTTTTTTATTTAGGTTACACTTATGTATATTAAAGTTTTTAATGTATTCCTAGAAAAAATATGGTTATTATTATTATTACAGTCAAAGAAATTTAAAGCCCAAGCAATGTTAGTGATATCAGCTACTTAAGAATAATATGACGAATCATGGAGTTGGTTAAATGTTATACTACTTCATATAAAATTAAAATAACTTAAACTACATTTTAAAAAATTGTCATATACAAGTTTAATGGCACTACAATTCATATTACAAAGATTTATTTTGTAACTAATGGCAATTTTGACTTGTAGAATGGTGATGCAGATTCGATCAATAAAACTGTGTTGTCATTCACTGTAAATCTATAAAGAAAACAAATCTTTATTAATAACTGATATTTAATAAAACCGAAAGGCCACCTACAAATTAATTACATAGAAAAGATTAGAGGAGTTGTTTAAAAATAACATATGTGGTATGGTAAATTTTTTTCAAATTTATTATAACCTTTCTGAATGTTAATATTGTTCATAGAATCACTAGAGCACTATGGTGAATATACAATGAAGGAAAGGATTAACCCCAAAACCACACAAAAAACACTAACAACACAAAAACTGTATAGTTATGTTTATTCTACCTAAGGTAGAATATCCTTTCCTTTATTGTTTATTGTTCTGTACTTGCAATTTATATAATAATAAAAATAAAGACTTGAGTAAAGTCTTTCATTCCAAAAGTTGAAAGAGAAAAGGAATTTGTATCAATTATATGATTGCAAGTAACAACACGACACTTTGACTAGTAAAAGTGTGATAATGAAGAGTACATGTTTCTCTTATAACAATATCCATGAGGTCATGTGGAGTTCAGTGGAGCTGTTAGTAATATAAATCCTTATTGTTCAAGTTACATAATAAAATTAGAGAAAGAAAGTTTAAAATGGCAAAGTTGAAGAAGGAGACGAACTGTTCATAACAATAACTGTGAAATTAAGAGCAGGTACATTACTAATGATAGGTGAGTAATTATTGATTAAACAGTGAAAAACTCAGCTGAGGAAATTGTGAGTTATAACTTGATGAATGTGCTAAACTAATTGAAGAAGTAAATTGTACAAGGCAAAAGATGTTACAAAGGAGGACACAACCAGCAATAGAAGAAAAAGATGGAGAATAGAAGGAAAAGGAGAATCAGTGTTAAAAGAACAAACTGCAGGATAAAAATTACAGCAATGTACATATATAAGATTAATTTTTTTTTTTAAAGATTTCTACACACAAAAAATTTGATAAAGTGTCAATGATTGTTTCATTGGTAATAGGGATGGTGATTAAGCAATGTATGGGGTTTAAAGAATATAATACTATAGAATATATGTTAAGAGTGTTTAAATAATATATATTAAGGTTATCTTAACAATATCCCTAATTACATCTTGTATTTAGAATCGGGATTGTTTAAAGTTGTTATACTTACTTTACAGATACATTTTAATTATGGTGTCCATTCCAGAAAATCGACCTCCTTTTATTCTAGTCACGAAGATAGTAAAAAATAAAATTGATTGTTTCTGCAAATATCTAAACTGTTACGAGATAAATTTGAGATTAATTTAATGACAGATTTGCAAATGTTAGAACAATAGAGGATTAGACAGTGGATAGGAAGAGGCAATAAACTCAAATAATAATAACAGCTGTTTGTACAGAACAAAGACGCCAAAGTATCATGAAATTTACCGCACATTAGAACTTGATGTAGAAGGCAAAACATATTTTATAGACAGCTTTGATATATTGATATGTTAAAGATAAGGTGAGTTATGAAAGTGAGAGCGGAGGCTATTTTTTATTTTAATTACAAAATCTAGATTACAGAAAAAATTATCTATGTTCCCCCTGTAATTTAGGTTAAAATGAATCGATGTTTCACTTAGTAGCTGTTTGTTCAATATTAAAACAAACACTCACCAAATGGTTTAGAAAGTATCATTAAGAAAAACTGAATTTAAAACATATAAATGGCAAGGATTGGCGATGTCTGATCAAATATTTGAGAGAATCTTGGGCCTATAGATGGTCATTGATAGCTGAATTTAATTTATAATATTTTTGTAGCAATAAAAACAAAATGGGAACAAAGAGATGATTTGAAGGATGTAATAAAATAATAATGATAAATCTAATCTAATTTGTATATTTGGTTTTGTTTTTTTCTCTAGAAAAAAATTTACAATATGGATAATTCTAATATAAACTGTAAGTAAAATTGTAAAATGTTTTTGTGTATTTTATAGTTATTTATTGCTTTTTTAGATTCACTATTATAGTTGTTATATTATATTTTTGGAGGGGGGAATGTAGTTCTGTGTGTGTTTTGGATATTTTATATTTTAAACAACAGCATAAAAAAGAGATGACAAGAGGTGATGTAACATTGTTTAAATATTTAAAAAGTAAATAAATGAAGAATAACATGAATTTTATTTTTAACTGATGCACATATTATTTCTATATTTATGTTGTTGTTCTATTGGTAAATCTTTCGTTAATATTTTGTTACATTTTGAAATTTTTAGAATAAAAAGTATATTTTTAATTAATGCCAGCTAGACAGATGGTCTATATGCCATTGTAAAAAAAAAAAAAAAAATGTTCAATAGTTAACTTATTTTGTATGTATAAAAGCACTATTTTTGAATGATTGATGCAAATTTGAAATGTGGTCTAAGTTTTAACTATTTGTTTAACCTTAACTTAATTCAAGAAGAACAGGAGAAGGATGAACTAGTAATAGGAAGAATATATAAAACATTTGTAGCTCTAGTCAGCATATTACACAAGGAAAAAAATGTGATCATTTGTAGAAACTACATTATATATTGTCAGTTCAAAATTTTTACTTAAAATAGTTGATAGAAGAAGGCTGAATCATACATAGAGGCTGTGCTGGAGAATACTGGGGTGGAGGAACAGTGGAAAGATGGGGATCAGCTGACCACTCTGAAATTTGACTAACAGAATCAAAAAATAAATGGGTGCTGACAGCTGAACTGATGTTTAAAATTATTTCCATATAAACATTTTTCATCTGATGAATTCTGACTTATTAATCATAAATTGTAAAAATCAATGAAATATAATAATTATACTACAGCATTGCTCAATAATAATAAATTATTTACATACTTTATGAAAAATTTATTCCTTATATCTAATAACCAGATATTCAATCCCAAATGTTCTGTATTAAATACAATCTCATTTTCTTTTGTATCTGATGTAATAAAAAGATGTCATACTGTTACTATTTTTTTAATTATTTACTAAACTTAATAGGCCGAACATTTGTTTCCTTAACAATATTCAATGTCATTTCGATATATGCTTTAGGCAAGAGATTTATTGGGTTTCAGGAAGTTTATACAACTCTTTGTCAAACATAAATGTATAAAAGCATTTTTATTTCAAAAGAAATTAACAATTAAATTAAAAATTTTACTGAAATTTTCCATTATGTATGTTGTAGTAAAACAGGTTTCAGTAATAATCACTAGTAATTTTATACATATTTAGATCACTTAAGAAACTAATTTCTGGTCTAGTTTTAAAGGGTCAGTTTTTTTTCTATATGTCGATTTATGAAAATTGAGTTGGGATGGGGTCTTCATAAATAATGAAATCCATGTTTACACCAAATAACTGACTAAATATTTACACTAAAAAATAATTTTAAAATATATTATATATATTATGAATACAATATTACACACCACACCACCTTTGTTAATTACAAATAAGCATGATTCTGTAAATAGGAAATTTTTTTACAGATTTACAGTAAAGTTTGCGAGACCATTTAATTTTTTCTCTTGCTTCTACAAAGTACTGGACAAAGTTATAGGGAGATTTCTGGTCAGCTACAAGGGTATAGATTTTCACAGAATCAGCATGTGTACATCCTAGGGAGATCTACAGAGACTGCTCTGCATAGCTTGATATTTAGAAATCATTGAATAAGAAAAAAATTTGTTCTAAAATTATATTTTGATTCAGAGCAAAATACAATACAAATACTGACTCTATTATAGGGGTGCTAGAAGACAGAGGGGTACCAAAAGTTCTTAGGTACTGGATATAAAAGGCATTGGAGGTATCATGAGAGTTTCAATTCATGATTGTGACAAAGAAATAAAAGTTAGATATGTCGTACCACAGGGAGGTTGCCTGTCTCTCTACTTATGGTCCTGGTTATGGATGGGCTGCTAGACAGACTCAAATCAGAAGAATTATATACACAAGTATATGCAGATGGTGGTTCAGTATTGGTGCAGAGTAAGTACTTTGGTGTGTTCTGCAAGCTGATGCAGAGGGCCTGTTGATACAGGTGTGGTGTGATGAGCAAGGTCTGTCGGTCAGTCTAGGTAAGACGGATCTAATACTCTTCCCGAACAAAGGGAAGCTGGATGGTCTCAAACTCCCAATACTTTGGGGCAAGATACTAGAGTTGACACAGCGGTTCAAGTATCTGGGTATTTTAATTGATAGTAATCTTAGATGGAGACCACATGTAGAGAGCTGCTGCGCCAAAGTAACCATGATCCTATGACACTGCTATAGGTCAATGGACAGGACCTGGGGAATGAGAATTTGCATTTTTGGTATGGTGGATTGAGGTGCATGCAGGGAATATATGTGCTAGGCTTAATTGAGTTCAGGAGATGGCTTGCCTTTATATAATGGGTGGTATGAAAACTACACTGATGGCAGCTTTGAAAGTACTCCTCAATATTATCTTCTGAACATCAAAATAATAGAGGAGGCGATTCTGAGATATACTGTATAAGGTACAGTGGAAGATATAACAAAGTAACATAGGGCAATGGAAATGTGAAGCCTGAATATATGGCCACGGCAGTATAGGTAATATGATGAAAGATGCAGTACCTATACTGTGTTCTAGTTTAGACAGTTGTGTTCTTAGATTTATGTTTTATGTAGGATATGAAGTGGTTTATCCTACAAGAAGTAAATGGTCAGAAGAGAACCCAATATTAGCGGATTTGTTCAGGAAGAACCAGAGATCAAAAGATCATACCCATTGGGTAAGTAAACATCAGTATATCAGGCGGAAGCTTATAGTGTGTATATCTAAAAAAGATGATCTTATCAGATAAGAGAAAAGTTAGATTTTCTCAGAGAGTCAGGCAGTATTAAGGGCTCTGGGCTCACCTCAGGTGATATCTGTGTTAATAGATAAATCTAGAGACATCCTGATGGGATTGCTCGGTACAAAGATGTGAAGCTGATCTGGATACCGAAACATTGTGGAATTGGAGACAATGAAAGTGTGGACAAGTTAGTTAGACTCCTTTTGTATGTCTTGAAATCTCACTTGCAATTTCGAGACAAATGGGTAGGACAATGAATAGAGGCAAAGAAAAAGCACATAAGTACATGGAGGGAGAAAGAGGACAGTAGGAAGTCAAAGATCTATTTGAATGAACCTGATGATCGAAGGAGCAAATGACTCATAGGTCTAGGGTAGAAGGACCTAAGGGGAATCATCATTTGGTGATTGGACAAAAAGATCAGTCTCATTGTGATTGATATGGATTGAAGGAAACTGTGGAGCATTTTGTGGTCTTCCGTGAAGGATACAGCAGAGCAAGAAATGAAATACTAGGTGTGGGCATACTGAATGTAAAGGAGTTATGAAAGATTGCCTTTCCTGATCTACTGAGGTTTGTCAAAAAGAAAGATACCTAGACGTCTTGGAGAGAGAACATATCATAAATCAAATATATTAAAACTAGAATTACTCAGGATAATGATTCTAGAACTTATATCAGGGTAAGATAAATGTTACATCTCATTTTAAAATATATATCGAAACAAAATTGAGATTTTATACATCAATAATTGGACTAATGGCAACCTATGTATCAGAAACTTTGGACAATGATAGCTGATATTAAAAGAAACGAAGATATTTCATGGTACCAAAATATATTCATCAATTTCTCTTAGTGGTTTGTATTATATTTAATTATCCTAGTGAGATTTTTAATAGAATTATTCTTAATTACATCATGACTGTTCAAATAAGAATTTATCGTTGATTGTTCAGAAAAACACAGTCAAATACCTAAACATGAATTTACTTTAGATGTTAAATACTTACCTGAATAGTTTTTGATAAATTCCTTGAGGCTTAATGGTGTCAGGAATAAATATCCTAAAACATTTAGCAAGCGTCCTTAAATTGTTGAATGAACCAGTGGAATCTTCTTTATAATAAACAACAAGGACTTTCCTGTAGACAAAAAATCAGATATTCTAATTGTTTTAACACATTTCAGGAATTAACATATTACAAATCGTCACATAGAAAGGCAACTTTTACCAGCAGGAGAAGGCAGTAAAGAAATGGATCATTCCTGTAACCCACCACTGGCATTTCTTCCATTTAAATCTTTAAACGGGCTTTACCTTAGTGAAATATGTTCTGCATTTTATTATATCGGTTTCTTCTAATGTAACATGTATGTATTTTGGATGACATAAGAAATATTTTTTGCACCACATACATATCATGTATCTTTTTGCTTTTGTAAATTCATCAACTATTATTATTATTTTGTTTAACTGACCAGTTGGTGTTGAAAATACTAGTTTGTTGTTGTTGTTGCCAAAGCAGCTTCTCATATACACTGTAAATATATAAAAAAAGGGGACGGGGTTTAAAAATAATATTGTTCTGATTCTATCTTAAATTGACGCTATTTAACATTAAGTATTTTTTTTTAAATTGTTCGCTTATGGGCGCCAGGTAGCGTTAGCTTACCAATTTTGAAAAATTAAAAGTTAATTGTTATTACATAAGAATTTCTGAGGGTCGTAGATACTTTTAAAAGTGTATTTTTAAGTGGTTTTTCGTAAATAAAGAATCCTTATTTGTTGTGCTGAAACTGAACATGGTTATTTATTATGGTTATGTATATACATATATATTCATGGTACATTCTTTATTATATTATCTGAAATTGTTTATATCATAAATTTAAAATTATCCTGTCTTGAAGAGACCAAAATTTGTTGTTGCAAAATTTAATTAGTTGCAACTTTTAATGATTATACTTATTATGAGCTTCCTTATTCTCATATATTAAAAATTTATATTATTTTATTTAGAAGTTAAGTTAAATCCTTTTTACAATTACTGCTTACATTACAACTATTCATTTAAACAAATTTTAACATATTTTTTATCAATGGTCCTTTTATATACAGAAATTTATATAAAATTGTCTATTATTTTTGTTACCGCATGTGGTCATTTCCATGGTGAATGTCCTTTGTGGTAAGCAGCCCTCGTTCCTGAAGTGCAAATTCATTGTAGACGCAATCAACCCGCCAACGATCTCAAAATGTCTTTTCAAATTCACAGTACTACTCAAAGTGTTCATCACATTCCTGCACACTCTACAGTCAATTAATTTCAAACTGTCCGTTTTTTATTCACTTTGTTACCAACTCAGATATTTACACTACATTGTCCTTAAACATCTTTAAACAAAAAATACGTCTTACTACACTGAATGTTTCCTTTAGACTGCTTCTAAAATATTAAAATTTTATTATTTTTTTATACACAATTGCGTCCGATCAAGTCAGACGCCGCTGTAAGACTCCTTTAGCATTTTCACTACATTGTTCTAAAAATTTTTTTAAACAAAAATACATCTAGTTAGGTCAGAGACCTCCTTTTAACTGACTTCCCGCATGCTTGCTTTTTCAGATCCCAACATTAAACGTCCTTTTAGATGTACAAAGTCAGCTAAAAAACTGTTCACATTTCATTTTCATTTTTTCATTTCATTTATTTGGTTGTAGTTGACAATACAATTGCATACAACAAGTCTAAACCTTTACATCAATACATAAAACGCATTACAAAACACACAACACATTATTTCTTTTATACAAATAGTTGTATCAGAGAATGTATAAACAATACTTTACACAAAACAACACATACTTTGCACACGGACAGTACTTAAGTCATTTATATGGCAACAGGTTCTGTCTGTTACCACAACACAATATATCACTTAAACATTTATTACAACTTACAACTAACATTTTATACTTCAAATTAATATTTTGGAAATCTATATTGAATTTTTATTACCCTTGTTTTAATATTTATTTTCCAGTCATTCATTTGAATCACGTGGTCTTCCCTATAGACCAATTACGAATCTCCCGGTTTATTTTCATTTTTTAAATCTTAAAACAACCATTTCTTTGGTATCCAAGTTAAAGTTAAAATTTTAAGGATTACAACACAAGAGTTTTCCTTACTTTGGTAATTCTTGGTGCTCCATCAGTAATATTTATTTGTAGGTTATATTCATTACATAATTCTTTTAAATATATTGTTACTTCCTACACTTTTGAGCCAAGACTGGTCGGGGAATGTCTATAAGTAATCAATCAACTGACAACAAATAATAAAGTTCCTTTACTATGGGTGTCAGGACATGAAGGAATACCAGGCAATGAAGAATCGGATCACCTTGCCAAGGAAAGTGCAGTCAGCTTTGTCAGGTTTGAGCTATTCTTTGTAATTCCTAGGACATATCTTCATGTCATGATGTTTCCAAATACCATGATGTCATGATGTATTGGACCAAATACCCTGTTCTAAGAAAAGTTAAAAAATTCATAGCCTTCTCTAAAACAAGGAGTAAACAATTACTGGAACTTAGAAGGGAGCTTAGGCTGATAATTGACCTACTCTCTGAACACTGCCTAGTAAACTATAATCTCAAACATATGGGAAGGGTTACAGTGGATACATGCCGCTTTTGTCTAATACATAGAGAAACGGCTGAACACTGGTTGTATGAGTAGAACCTTAAGCCTATAAAAGAATAAGTTACCTCAGCTATACATGCCCCACCATTATAGAGATAACAGTCATGTTCCCTAGAACCATTTTAGGCTTCGTAGGAAGCTTAAATCTTGGCTGGGTCTAAACTTAGTTGGGTAGTTACAAAAGATCCTTTTGGGTTGTATTGACAGGAGGCTGAGCAGCCTCAGACCCGTCAATAACTAACTACTTTATACATAATTTCTTAAGCTTGTTCACAAAAAGTTTTTCAAAAAACCGATTCAAACTTTGGGATAAAAATTTCCTTTAAGATACAATAATGAACTTATTTAATTACAGATAAATACTAATTAAAAATTATGGCTCAAAATAGTTGAAGTGGTCTGTCTTTAACATTTACTTCCACTACAAGAACAGTGTAATATATCAAACTGAATTATCACTCCAATAAATTATCTAGAAAAAAGTAATATTGCCAGAAAAGACTTGACTAATGCTCGACTTGCTGGACTGGCTAGGAACAAATTGACATGGTTCCTTGGTCTCAAGAATTAGAATAGTGACCAATCACTTTACATGATCTGTAACCTCACTTACATTACATTCAACCACCACAGGGTGTTTTAGAAAACTTGTCATAACATAAAAAAAAAAAAAATTGATTATTGATTCACTGATATTATATTACTGTATATACAATAAATTGTTATTAATTAATTAAATACATCCCATTTCCTCCTTCCAATTTTACAATTCCTTCTTTTAAAACAAATACTACATATTTTTTCAAAATAAACAAAAGTCATTAAAACTAAATCAATTAATTGAAATTAAATATATATATATATATATATATATATATATATATTTCTTTCTTTTTTTATTATTATACAAAAATACCAGCACATGTAAAAATTAACACGTAAATACTAAATCTAATAAATCAACATAACTAAACCAAGAAACAAATTAACCATTTTGGTTAATTAACAATATAAGTTTAAAATTAACTATGTGACATATGGTCACCATTACAACCAAATTTATTTACAAACTTTCTTTCCTTAACAGGATATCTATGTCAACTACTTGAGTATGGGCAGTAGTGGAATGTGAAAATGATTTCCACTCCACACTACATATAGAGATTGCGCTATTATTCCCACCCCTTTCTTCCTGTCTGGGACTGGGAGTATGGTGGACATCTGATCTGTGTGAATCGAGGTTGTCATTCATATGACGTAATGTTTCCTGAGAAAATAGAAACACTGGTTCATGAGGCTCAGCTGGTCTTTCATTTACACCTGAATTTACCCCAATCAGCTGATAAATGTGCCTTTTCCTACAGTTATGTGTGATAATTTAATGAAATATGATACATCAGATAATTTAATAATTTAGTTACTATAGCCCGAATCTACTTATCTCTACTTCCGTAATCTCTAACCATTACAGTTTGATTAGGACATAATATTCTGTTATTTCCATCGATATTTTCAATTTGTTTATTTTGACTTATACATACTTTTTCATGAATATTTCATCTCAATAACTTTAGTCTTGTTTTTAATTGCCTGTTAAACATAAGTTTAGCAGCTGATTCATTTCTTGTTGAATGGATCGAGTTTATGATAATTTAACAATAACTGATTTACAGCTACATCAAAATTTACATTTTCTCTTAATGCTATTTTTAACATGCTTAACAGCATTTTCTACTATCCCATTATTTTGAAAATGATATGGTGGTATCAGCGTGTATTGTACACGATTATTTTCTTAAACACTCAACATGAGATGTCAAAGGTAGACCATTATCTGAGCAAATGTGTTCAACTACATCGAATCTTGAAAATAAATCTCTTAAATATATAATTGTTCGATTAGCACTAGTGCTACTTACTTCTAACTACTTACAACACATCAACTACAACAAAATACATTTTATTTTTAATTGCTCCTATAAAATCTAAATGTATATGTTGCTAAGGTTTGTGGATAACTGTATACATGAAATTTACTCCTTGGAGGATTCTATCATTCCATAATACAAAATTTACAGCTATTAGCCATTTGTTCAATATCTAAATCTAGTACTGGCCAACTATGTAAAACTGACAAGTCATCTTTTCTACTTGTATAATCTTACATCTAATTTACATTTATTTAATATATCAGTAGACCAACCATATTTTAAGCAATACAAAACATTTATTAACACTGAGTCTCTCATTGTTTCTTCACTTACATCTTTAAAATTTAATGGTACATTATTTTCTGTTATATTTTGAATGTAAGTACCAATTATGTAATTTTCTTCAACTTAGGTTTCATAGCAAATGGCCTAGGGTTAAAAACTTAAAAGAGACATTATTCTTTAATTCTAATTTAACTTTTGCTTTGTTGTACAAACCTAATTTACCATTTGTTACGTCTCGAAATTCATTACATGAAGAAGTAATTAAATCAAGTCTCTTACTGTTTTCTATTTCAACATATTTCATTGGAATCTTAATTTCTATTTCTAACTATTGAATCCAGTCTCTGCCCATAAGTGTTGGACCACCCCTCTTAATTACATACAAGTTCAATATTCTACTAACCTTTTTATATTTGACATTAACTTTAATCATATCAATTGGAATTGCCAGTACTTTTGTGTATGAATGTAACCGTAATAACATTGTCTTTAAAGGATGAAACAATTTAAATAAAAAGGGACAAGAGATTTTTGAAATGCTTATTCAATAAAGTTGGGCACCATTTTGTAATATTTTATTACAAAAAAAATGAATAAAAAATTTAATTATGAAATTTATCACTCTTAAAGAGAGTGTAAATTATCTCTGAGGTCATAAGTTCTTTTGAAAAAAGTGTACTTGGTAGAATATTGAATAAAGTACAGAAATATTTTTATTTTGATATGTACATTTTATTATTAAAACAACACAATATAACACCAGAACACATATAAATCAAATAATACCTGTAAAAATGAAATTACATATATAACATCCTACATATTTAATTAATCAAAAGATTATGTTTATTTGAATTTAATTTATTAATTTTATTTATGGTTGAACCTACTTTTCAAATTAAATTTTTTTATGTATTGTGAAGTTAATATTCTTTTTTACTTTATATGATTAATTTCAAAAAACTTTATTATTTTTTAAACTTCAAAACATCAAAATCATAATTTTAAACCAAGAAAATCTTTTACTTATGAAAGATTTTGAAAATTGCACTTGAAAAATATATCATGTCTGCTTACAGAAAACATAAGACAATTTTATAAACATAATGTTAAAATTTCAACAAAATCACAAGTTTCAAATAATAATATATTTTAGTTTATATGAAGAATAGTTTAGGCATGTTATACCAGACATACGTTAATATTTTGGATAAAACTTTTAATTAAAAACACATCTTTTCCGGGTTGAAGTCATATGGCATCGTTTCACTGAAATCACGTCTTCCGTTTTAAAATTAAAACTTTTTTAGTTTTCAACTTCATTTATAAGAACGTATTAATTGTTTACTTCTTTATTAGTTCAAAATATTCTATTCAAATTGTTTGGTTTTTTACTTAAAACACATATACTTAGTCTTTTTTGTACGCATTTTCTGGGTTACGTAATGCACATTGTCCAGTACACAATATTACCAAATCAATTACTTTTCACATTTGAAAGTTTTGTAAGTTAGTTCACATTTGTAAGTTAGTCAACAGAAACTAACTCACAATATTTTATAACAGTTCATGTAAAACAAATCTTAGTTTCTCAGTAAAACACTTTCTTTCTACATTTCCATTTTGTTAAGACGAACATATCTATCGTATGAGCGTGCTTCCCCTTTGAAGGTTCTGCAGAGATTAACTTGCTTTTCCTTTAGGCGGTTAACGACAAATTTTATGCTTTATCTACAAAATGTTTACACTGCACTTCTCTTATGATTAAGTTTATAACTATTTAAATATTAACATACAAACAATAAATTTCTCTGGTCATTTTGTACTAATTTTATTTATATATTTATTCTTTATTAATTTTATTCAAAAAACAAAGTACGTTTCCTGTTTGATGCATCGAGTTCAACATATACCCCATTCTATTTAAGATCACTAAACTAAAAATGTACACTATTACAAGGAATGTCACAAAAATTTGTTTTATAGGAAATGTGTGATACAACACAAACAGGAGATCGTGTATCAAGTTCCATCTTAACCAATTTATTATTAATATTTACATTTACTTTACCTGCCTGACACACATTAGATTTTGCATTATTATATAAATAGTTCCACTAGATAGACAACATTTGTCACTATTGTCACATTTATCTTTTTGAAATACAGTAGAACCCCTCTTAACCGGTCTAGTCGGGATTGACACCCGGGCCGGTTGCCCGTTTGGCCGGTTAATCCGAGGTTCCCGTGAAAAATCCATAAATGTATCGTATATATTATGTTATGTATATTATACATCAAACATGAAAAAATTAAACAATACAAAGCTTTTTTACAGATTCCCCTCTGTCAAGTCTTTTGACACATTTAACCGCTTCTCAAACGAAACCAACACACGCTTCCGTTTTCGTAACTCACTCATTTTTATTTACTGTATATACTGTACGTAGATCATAACCAGTCAAAGACAAGAAGAAAACTGAAAAGAAATGTTATATTTTCCATAATGTATACTAAAATGATTCGTGGAAAAAAAGCGGCCCATCAAACGTTTTTGTGGGTGTATGTCTGTTATACCGACGGGTGCCAATGCCGCGGTGTTTTTATGCCACTGACAATGGGATACCACTATTAGCAAAGTCATTTGACTGGCCGCTGACAATGGGATACCGTTATCGACAAAGTCGTTTGATATCGCTGCCGCTTTGGTGTTTCAATTACAATTTATTTTCGGAAACTCTCATCCACCCAGTACACTACGATATAGGCGGGTTAATCCGAGGACCGGTTAATCCAAGGCCGGTTAACAGAGGTTCTACTGTACATTAAATTTAGATTTATTATTATTGATGCTAAAATCAGAAGTTTCCATGAAATTTTGAGCACTTGTTCTAAATTTATTGTTTTATTATAATTTTGCTTACATATACCAGGATATGCTAACTTCTTCTGACTCTTTAAATTATTAGAATATTGGTTTTTACTAACATTTACAGCATTTCTACACATTGATTTCAAATTACCTTTTTTGCTACACACAAAACTATCAAAATTTTTAAACCTAGTCATACTAAAATAGTGATTAATTTTTCCACAACAGGTACACTTCACACTATCTCTCTTCTCCCCCCTTCCATGGGTGGAATATTGAGGCCTGTTGCAGGACTGGTTCGCTATGTGATGGAGTCCCATGTTGAAGTTCTCGGAGCTACTTCCCGACGAAAAAGTTCAAACATTTTTTTCTGCTGATACAGGAATGTTACTATTTGTACAGCTTCATCAAATTATAGTTCAGTTTTTCCCGGAAGTCGTTTATTTATTTAGATTCCGTATGATTATAATTTGGTATTACCATGATAACATAGGACTTGCCAACAACATAGAAATAATTACATGACATACAAATAAACTAACACTAAACAAGTACAACAAACTACAAAACATCAAATATAGAAGTAAATTATAATATAAAAAGTCATTGTGACTCACCTCTAAACTCCAAAAACTTGTTGCTTAGTATTTTCACTTCGTAAGCCGCTCGCTAAATTATCCTTTAAATAATCGGTTAATGAATCTTTAAATTCACAAAAGGTATACCATTTTTTGTAGTTTACCACATAGTTAGCAATATTTTCTTGTTCCAATTTATTTCTTAAACTAAACTTATATCTTCCATCAAAGAAAGATGGATATGGATATAACTGTTTCTATAGTAACTTAATTATTGTATCATGCGTTTTAAACACTGGTTTTTCTGGTATAGACAAGTCTCTTAATAGGTTAAATGTTTTAACACTAATTACTGTCAATAATGTGCCAACTATTTTGTTTTCATTATTGTCATTGCATTCAAAAAACAATTCCAACCATTCAATTTAAGATCGCCATATTTCTTCTTCTTTGTTAAATTCTACCATGTGACTGATGGTCACCATCTTGACTATTCTTTGTTCATGAAACAAACTAACTTAATGTGTCATACCACACTAACTTACATTTGGATCCAAGTCACAGAGGATATAAAGGGAACGAAAAGGTATATCAACTGGCAAAAAGTGGGACCAAGAGATTCTTCATAGGTCTAGAACCTGTATGCAGAAAAACTAAAACCATAGCAAGAGATAGTCTAAAACATTGGCTAAATTCAGAAATTGAGGAATAATGGACAAAATACTCCATGGAAAAACTATATGGATTACTGGTCTAACCAAGCCTGAAACTCTCTAAATTTGTCACTTCACAAAGTAAAGGAAAATCTTAATTAAGCTTCGTATCAGGCCATGGCACTTTCAAGAAGCATCTTAACACCATAGGATTATTCCAAGGAAACTTGAAATGCAGACTATGTAATCAGCACCTAGAAACTGCAGAACATATACTTCGAAAATGCAAAGCATTAGGACATAGAAGATAACTGATCTTCGGCCCAGATGCGACCTTTGAAGCAACAAGCAATCTACTTAGGAAAATCCTGATCCTAACCAAGTGATGGGACATAAGCTAGTTAGGAATTTAAGAAGTACACAAAAAGTTTTATAGGCTAAAGTATCTAGGCAAAAAGTGTAATAATAATAATAATACATGTTACTATACACCACTTATTTAAATGTGGTACACCTTTCCGTACACAACTTACATTATAAAAAATGTGTAATGCCATCCCGTACAAAACCTATTTTATGAATAAAGTTTGTAGCAAGGAAGCCATATTGTAACTGCATAATACACTTTACTGTATTTCAATTCAACGACACTAAACATGTAACCAGATTCTTTTAAAAATCATTATTATCACTGTAACATATTGAATTAAATTATCACTTCAATATATTAACTAAAAAAAAGTAATTACAAAATAACCAGACAAGACTTCATTAATTACTACATGGTCGATTTGCTGGACAGGCTAAGAACAAACTGACATGGAAACATTGTGCATAACATGGTTCCTTGGACTTAGGGAGGGAGAGTAGAGACAAATCACTTTATTGGAGTGTGATTGTCATATGATCTGTGACATCACTTACATTATATTCAAACACCACAGGTTGTTTTACAAAACTTGTCATAACATAATAATATCTATCATCAATTTACATGTATTATATTACATACAATAAATTGTTGTTATTAATTAAAAAATACATTCAATTTTATTAATTAATTAAGTACATTCCATTTATTAACTAATTATATTTATTCCATTTTCATATAGTGTTCATAAATCTTTCCTTTCAAAATCTGAAAATACTACCCATTTGCTTCAAGAGATTCGCGAAAACATAAATATTTAGTATCAAATCAATACGGCAGGTAGAGACACCTGACGGTAGATGTCTATGCAAATCATTGAAAGTTAGATAGTAAAATATCTTTGGACTTTAGTTAATTAGCTGATTAACTTCAAGCAATGTGAATCTAATGTATGAGCTCGGTACATCATCTTAGTGATAAAATGTTTCAGTTTAAATACATTGTTCTTTAATTCTACTTTTGCCGTTTCCTTCAAAAGAGAAAATAACCAGCAGGAGAATGCAATTTCTGATTCAGTCAACCAGGTACCAAAATTTACTTTTGTATACACAGATGTAATTCAATTTTGAGTTATCTATCTATATATATATTTCTCTAAATTGAAATAATTCATAAAATTTAATTTAAATAAAAGTGAAAACAGTTTATAAAAAAAACTTAAGAAGTAAGTAAAAAACTATTGTGTAAAGTAAGTTTGTTGAATCTTGTCCAGTCAGAAATTCTCAGAGCACATATTCAGTCACTTAAAAAATTAATCTGTAATAATTTTAATTGTATCAGAGAGAGAGAGAGAGAGAGAGAGAGAGAGAGAGAGAGAGAGAGAGAGAGAGAGAGAGAGAGAGAGAGAGAGAGAGAGAGAGAGAGAGAGAGAGAGAGAGAGAGAGAGAGAGATAAATTAGTAAATTATAAAATTTACTTATTTTTGTTTTTCATTTTTATTTCATTTTATAAACCAAAAAATTAGTTATACAGAATTGTAAAAACTTTGTTTTATTTTATTTTTTATACAGTAAGACTATTCCAACTTGGTGAAAAGTCAACTAGCAGGCCTAGACCCACATTGGACTATTGTGGCAAGAGAAAAAAAGAAACTATGTGAGTAATAAGATTTGTATCTACATTATATAATTTCTCTGAAAAATATATTTAACCTTATGTTACAACATATATTTTACTATATTTTCAAAAAAGAACATTTTAGTTTAGTTTTTATCTTTTTCTATAGTTATAAATCATTTTTCAAGTTTTTTTAGGTAAATTAATATTTTTTTGGGTGTGAATTTCATTTAATTTATGTCGATCACTGTTTATTTAAAATTTTTTTTTTAAAAGAATCAGATGTACCTATGTCACTACAACAACATTGAAATTAAAAGCAAAGTATGAACTATTACCTTTTATCCACTGATTGTGAATTAGCTTTGTATGCTGTATTAATAAGCTGTAAATAAAACAAATAATGAGTGTGTTCAAAGTATTTGGATAGTCAGAAAATTAATTATTGAAATTTAGCCTCTGTTGTTTAATATAAATTTGCATTGAAGTAACTTACCCTGAAAGTTGTTGAAGCATCATTATTATTGCCATATTACCACCTTCCTTGCATAACTTTAAGTCTGCTTCTGTCAGATGAAATGTTGTACTATCTTGCATGAGCATTGCTATTTGATGGAAGTATCTATCCTTTTCAAGGTTCTGAGGTTTATTAATCCATACTGTAGAGTCTCTAACAAAAAGGAATAAGTACTTAAGTAAATATTTTATTTCAGACAACATAAGATAAAGTTAGTAATGCTGTAATTTACAATAAAGAGTAATTTAACAATATTAACAAGATTTAGAATTAACCTAAGTTTATGCAATTTTTAATATAATGTAATACTCAATTTTTGAATTTTGAATTGGTACCAATATATCAGCTGTTGCAAAAGGAATTTTATGATTGGTTTAAAGGTAGACGACATAAGTCAAGTTGAAGTCTGTGAATAACATCTAAAATAAGGGGAAGAGAAATTAAAATAGATTTCCAAAAAATATATTTGTCAAGATGGTAATTTTTAGTATTAAGATTGATTCGGTATTTGTGTGAAATTGTGTTTAAATGAAATGCAAAACACCTGTTGCCATGCAGTCATGGTTTGAAACTAAAAATCACGTGATAAGTGCATGCAAATCCGGAACTGAAAACGTGTGTTGAGTTAGTCTAGAACCAACGTTCAAAGTGAACAGACGTGATTATGTTTGGGGAAGGAGCTGATTTGTAGACAATGAAATTAGTATTAAAGTGATTTTTATAAGGAATAAACAATGTAACTTAATATTTTAAAGTCGGAGTAGAGTCTAGAAGCAGTCATCAAATTGGACGGACGTGTTTTCTGATACAAGGCAGAAACATGTGCTTTATAGTAAGAGACGTTTTTAAAGTGAAAAATAAGAAGTGTTAAATAAAATACAACGGTATATGTTATTTGAATATACAATTTAGAGTCAGCTAACCGTATAGCATTTAGAAGGTGTATTGGAGACAGACGGACATATATTTCACTGTGTAACGGTTGGTTTTTGTGTATGAACATTGAAGCATATGGTGAGAATTGAACTTTGTTCTTTGTATAGACAGTTTAAACGAGATTTCATTTTGAAAGACTGTTAATAATAAAACAGAAACTTTGCATATAGTGAAGATGATATGTGCGATAAATAAGAATCGTACAGATAAACCGGAGACGATCGACTATGATGCTACGTGGACAATGACGGACTTCTACCTTAACCCTGGAGAGGGCGTGTTAAAAATATAACGTGAGGAGACGCTCACAGTCGTTTTGACCAGGATGTAAAAAAACGCAACAGATCACTTACAAATGAAATAGTATTACTTTATTAGCATTTAATTACAACTTATATATTAATAAACAGTATTATAGTACATTTGTGTTATTATTAATGAAAAAATAACAAAAGTAAACTTTTGTGTAAACAAATAATTCAAACCTTTTTAACCAAATACAAATTGTTATTTTTTCGCTTCTAAAAATTAGTTATTAAATAAAATACTGAAAAATTAAAATAAATAATGTCTTTCATAAATGCTACATAATATTGTTACTTTGAATGGTTTTACTGAAATTTCTCACTCATCGGATTCTGAACTAGCTGTTGCGCACTTCACACATGTAAGAACTGAATGTTCTTTACAAATGTATTTGTTACAAGAAGAGCATTGTGTTTTGGATTTTCTATTTTTCCTCCAATCACAATAAGCGCATCTTCCAGGTGTCTCGTTACGTTGAGGGCGTTGAACCGGTTCATCTTCTGGTAATCCAAGCATTTGGCGGATGTTACGTTTCAGTCCTCTTGGAAGTGTCGGAATAGTACTTCATTGTTGTAAGTGGGGCAAGCACAGGGCTCTATTCAATTCTTTCAAATAGGCACGTCTTTGCATCTTGAAGTCTCCTTTTGAATGTTTGTATATTATAAAGGAGTTAAGACCAGTAATGTTCAAGATTGTAAAAAACAAAGTAAGTGGCCAACGATTGCTTGTGCGAGAAACAGAGTATCGCTCTTTGTACTGGTCAACTACATCTACACCACACTTGGTAGAGTTGTAGAAGGTCAAAAATGTATGGTTTTGAAGCATTTCCAGATTCTGGGTCTATTTCGTCACTGTCATGCATGGTTGATATTAATGTCACCACTTTGTTTTTCTTAGGTGTATAAGCCACTAATGTGAGGTTTTTTCGGAAAGCTAAGACACTCGAGTTTACAGGTAAACCTTTGGCGACCATTACAGGGGGGATTTCTCTTTTGTTTTTTTTTATAGTTCCCAGTATTGTTAGGTTGTGGTTGGTCAGTAGAGTCTCCGCAAGAGGAATGGACGTGAACCAATTGTCTGTTGTTATGGATCTACCGGTCCCACTAATTGGTTGAACCATCCTTTGTACAACTTCAATTCCAGAGTTCAAAAGTTTGTAAGCATATGTTTCCCAGCATAAACCTCCATGTTGAGGGTATAAAATGTTTTAGCACAAGCCAAAGAGTATACTTTTATCCCGTATTTAGCTGGCTTGTTTCTAATATACTGCCTGAAAGGGCATCACCCTCTAAAGGCCTCTAACATTTCATCCACTGTAAGGTATTCACTCACTACAAAGCTGGTCCTGCATTTTTCCACTACCCGATCAAAAAACTCTCGGAATGGAGCTAGTTTGTCCAGTATTTTTCGTTGTTTTCTTGTTGTGGAGTCATCAAACCTTATGTTCCTAATTAAAAATTTAAATCTTTTCAAATTCATATTATTTCTAAAAAAATCTACTCCAAGGCCATCGGTCGCCCATAAATCTTCGAGATTCAAATGTGAGGCTCTAAGAACACCAGCCATATAAAGAAGTCCAATAAATGATTCTATCTCACTTTTAGATGTGTCTCGGGCATCATGTTCTCTTACAATTCCAGGTCGCACTTTTTTGATTCGTTGGTTTGTGAATCGTACCACATCATCTAAAATGTCATCAGTAATAAGCATTTTCCAAGCTTCCAATGGTGAATTTAGTTTATTTTGTGGTTTCACTCCAGGAAGACGACGAACGATATTACGAGCTGGTGTTCTAGTATGTATATTTCTTTGGGGACAATGTACATCCCATCTTGTTATTTGGTCTTTACCAATATACTAGGGTCCACGGACTACTTCTTCCTCCTCTCCGGCAGATTCTTCTGAACATGAAATTTCTTCTTGTTCTTCAATTTCATCCTCCTGTTCGTCATCTGAAGCTAATTCATCAATTGGTTCAGGTGCAGGCTCATCAACAAAGAGGTTGCGCCTAACAACACCAGGGTTTATTTTTCTCTCCTCTTCTCTGGCATTTTCCTTCTCAACACTCTCCAATAATTTTAAAATATCTTCTTCACTTCTAATAGCCATTATATATACAAGTCTGATTTACTAGTATATATACAACACGTATTAAAAAGTCTACTTACTAAAAAAAACACACTAAATTAAAAAAAAAAGATTATATATACAAGTCTGATTCACTAGTTTATATACAACACGTATTAAAAAGTCTAATTACTAAATAGAAAGCACTAAAATATATAAAAAACAATTATATATACAAGTCTGATTCTCTAGTCTATATACAACACGTATTTAAAAAGTCTAATTACTAAAAAAAGCACTAAAATAAAAAAAACGAAACTTTTAAAAGTGTAAATAATGTCACTGAGAGATAGCGTACACGGTTTAAAAGACCGGGTTTTATGTCACGTCAAGAGGCGCGCCAAAACGATTAGATCAGGTCTTGAAGAATGTTCATCTAAGACTGAACTGAAAAGAGGAGGGGTGAGTTTGGATACAGTAGCGTGTAGAGGACGAGTCTATTAGCAGGTATGTGGAGGGAGGAAGCTCTACACAGCTTTTGTATAGATATTTTAAACTTTTCGTAAAAACCCGGTCGAAAAGACCAGGGCGCGCCCCCTCTAGAGTTAAGGATGACATATCAATGATACATCAAAAGTCTACTCTGGAGATTGATACAATGTGGTAATATGAACAATAGACAATATTTTTTTTTATTATTTTTTTTTTTTATGTATGAAAGTACTAATGATGAAACTTTAATAATAAATAAAATATATAAAAAATTTGTTAAACAAGTAAATTTCAATGTAAAAAGTATTTTTAAGAAAATTTCTAATTTAATATAAAAAAATCACAATTTCAAATTAATGAGACAAAGGTACTCATATTAAAAAACTAATTAAACAAGTTGCAACTATTTAAGGTAGATTCATTTATAGAAACTCTTGGTCTCTTCAAGACGAAATAATATTTTTATTTTACTTTCAACATGATATAGTTATAAATAATAAACTGATGTATATGTGTTAATGATATATGTTCTAATAAACAGTATGTTCAGTTTGAGAAAAATGAAAAAGGATTTCTCATTTACCATATAACCACTGGAAAGTACACTTTTAAAAGAATCACGACCCTGAGAATTTCTATTAACAAATAATAATTAGAGTTTAACTTTTTCTAAATTAGTAAGCTTTAAGCTTCCTGGCGCCCGTAGCTGGGCAAATTATTAACTTCTTTGTGTTTAAAGACAAAAAAAATCAAACCCGGATAATTTATATTTTTACAATAGCATAACATGGAAAGCCACAAAATTACCGGACAGTTGCAAATAAATAACCAATATTGTTTCCAGTAGCCAATTACACAGAGATTTTAAGAAAGTTTTATTAATTCCACAATTTTTAGTTTCATTTGGAAGAAGATAGACAATTTTAGTTACATCACAATTAAGAAGTATGTATACAGTATATCTCTATTCCCAGTATAATAATTTTGAAAGTACTTTCTCTACCATATGAAATTTATGAGGATTGAGAAGAAAATTCAAATTCTCTGATCTTTTAGGTTTTTTAAACATAATACAATTTTTTTTATATAGAAATGGTTACAGATTTTAGAGTAGTATTATTTACACTTCCTCAGTAAACTACTCCATATTATAATTTAATAAAGTTTTTTAATGTTAACCTTCAGTTAATACTAAATAATTAATTAATTACCGTAATTAAAATGAATTATTGTACTGCAAAAGATAAAAGAAATATCATAATTAATAAAGACAGTTAAACTATTATTTTATCTTGTACATTAAATTTAATTCACTGGTAAAAAAAGGTGCATATCTAAACTAATTACCGAAAATACAACTACTATAAACACAGTTGATAGTTACTTCATGATTTAAGAAGGACAGTTTTTACCATTGAGTTCAAGGGAAGAATATCTTTTAGAATAATTGACATGGTATTTTTGAAGATTGTAGAAAAGCTTAGCAACTTGAGCATGAAATTTAACTGAACAATATTTTTTGATGAGTCCATAAAAGTGATTTTTAAATATGTATGTAGAAAGTATCCAGCTATTTAGAATATTACTAAAACTGTTTGAAAATTCACTATGTAACTTAGCAAATAATCAGAGTGGACTTTTCTACATATGCATGACTACTCACTAATCCTGTTTTCTGCTAGATGCTGATAATTGAGTATGTGTACTGTATGATAATTCCATCCACAAATACAAACAGTAGATCAACAAATTTGCATCAAATTATGCCTAAAACTTGAAAATTTATCCAAAGAAAATATAAATCATTGTTGCTATGATGAAGAAAATTATGAGGCAGAATAGTGATTCCAAAAAAGGACTTTTCAGACCGTTTTGAAAAGTGGAAGCAATACTGGGATAAGTGTGTAAGGTCTAAAGAGGACTAAGATGTCATCTTCCTAGGCACTGTAAATAATTCTTGATATTAAATGGTTGGATGCCTTCTCAACAGACTTCTTATGATTGATGATCTATGTAGCTTCATGTAGATCAGAAGATATAAATTATTAGAGTTAAAGAGTTTCTTATCGAAAATATTAACACGATTTCTCTCTTAATAACTTAAAAGTTGAGGATACTTTTTACAAGAATGAAGATACAATTTGAATGTTATACAAATTGCCTTTAACTATTTGTGATTAAAATTGATCAATTGACACTATCCTTAAACAAATCATCCCTATATATATATATATATATATATATATATATATATATATATATATATATATATATATATATATATTTACTAATATATTTACTGTTATACTGTAATAAACTAAGCAGTCTAATATTGTTCCACAAATAATGATAATAAGATGTTACTCTGAAACTATCATCGAATATGGTATCTATGAATAGGACTTGGAGTAAAATATGAACCCTTAGTTCATATCCAGACTTGTGGTTATCTTAACCTGACTTCTGAGTGTGGTATGTCAAGTGGACAGGAGATGTGCTCACTCACTGGTATGAGAAAATAATCAAACATTATTTCTCCAAATAATTTTATTATAATGTAAAAAAAAAAAAAAAAAAAATGAATCCCCTAAATCAATATGAGAGTGTTCAGAAAATGTTGTGTCAAACTTTAAGTTGTGGTCATATGGGTCAAAATTAATAAATATCTTCCTATAAACATATGTCCAGAAATACTTCGTTTTCCATCTGTCAGCTTTTTTGTATTATTTGAAAAATAATTTTAGTTTTTGAAATCAGTAAGATTTCAAGTCGAAATATGGTATAAACATTTTTCATGCTATTTTTTTATCAGTATATCAAGAATCAAAACTGTATCTTATAAATTGTCAAAATGATGACTGTTTGCAATTTGTAATATTGAATATCTCTAAAACGATTAACATTACAAAAATGTAAACTGCTACCATTTTGAAAATTTTGTAATAAATATAAAATTTGCTCTTGTTTTACTTGAAGAGTACTTATTTTTTATTAAAAAAATTGAAAGTAAATTTTTATTATTATTATTTATAAAATTATGCCAAGCTTTTTATGGGCGCCAGGTAGCGTTAGCTTACCAATTTTGAAAAAAAAGAAGTTAATTGTTATTATGAAAATCTCTCAGGGTCGCAAATCCTTTTAAAAGTGTACTTCAGTGGTTCTCGGTGAAATAAAAAAATCTTATTTTGTTGAGCTGAAATTGAACATAATTTATTGAGTTAAGTATTAACATTTATACAAATTATACATACATGTTCATAATATATATCCTACTACTATTTGATATTTCCTTATCTTTTTAACTTTAAAATTCTGCCTTGAAGAGACTTAAATCCTTGTTTGTGATTCTAAAATTTGTAGTTGCAACTTGAAATAAAATATTTTTATGGTGAGTTTTTTAAATTCTCACTTAATAAAGATTATTAGCATTTAAATTTAAGATTAAATTCTCTAGTTATACTAATTATTGAACAAAGATTATTAATTTGAATAAATTTAGCAAGTTCATACAAAAAGTTCATTTTATACAAAAGTATTATATAATTGTCTATGATTCAGGATTACCGCATAACCGTTCCAGTCGATCTTAGGCTCCACATGTTGAGTTTCTTTCATGTTGCAATGTTATCACCTTGTAGACTCTATTTATACAGCTGACAATCAATTGTCCTTTCAGATTCACAGCATATAAAATTTATATCACTTTACTAAGATAATTGTCCGATTTATTCTTTAAACGCATTGTACGCCTTACCGTGATATAACTGTCTCTGCACTTGCTAAATCGTCACCGTTAAAGTTCTACAACTTCTTTTAGATCATACCATCTCACACTGTATCAAATGTCACATAAAGGACTCTACTTTAACCACACTTGCTACATTTTAATAACGTTTCTCTACTCTGAAAACACGTCCTACCACCTCAGACCCCTCTCTAAGACTCTCTCCCCAAGACTGACCAAAACCACATGTGTCTTTGTCCAGCTTCCAAACCAAGCGTCCTATTAATATGCAACGTCTGCTAGAAATTTTCTCACACCTAGCAACACTGACACGGTTCAAATTATTTTACCTAACACAATACAAATACTACCTAAATATCTATTACAACTTAAGATTAATATTTTATACATAACATCAATATTTTGGAAACCTATATTTAAATTTAATTACCCTAGTTTTAACATTTACATTGAGTCATTCTTTTGACTTCTGAAACCCCCTCCCTTATTCAACTTTACCGTTTCCCGGGTTACTTTAAATATTCAAATCTCAATATAACCATTTTTTGGTTATCTAGGTTAAAATTACCATTTTTGGTATTACAATTTATAAGATAAAGTTTTGATTTTTGGTATACTGATATGTGGCATGGAAATTATGTACACCAAATTTTGATTTGAAATCTTAATGATTTCAAAATAATTTCTTAATAATCTCATTTAGTGTAGTATTAATGAAATATAAAATAAACACATCCAATAGTTTTCAGACTGGAAACCTGAATATGTAGTATGATATCCAAATGTCATGCTTAAGTTGTAAACTGAATAATTCGTAATACAGTTAATTAATCAATACTGTTAACGAATTGTTATTAATTTGGTCTTTCAATTATTAAAACAATGCTTAAGAAACACAATAATGTGGCAGTGAACAAATATAAATAGAAAGTTCAAATTATATCTGGATAATATCTGGATAATTTGTAATTGGTAAAAATAAATGGTTTAATAAGTTTTTTACTTTCTGATGTAAGCTTATATAGAGGATTTATTGCACATTTTTTTTTATTTCAATATTTTATAATAAAGTTTGGTATTTACAATACCATAGTCTTTCAAATCATCTACTTCTATGCTTTGTATTTCGCTTTGTGGTAATTAATTGTACGAAATTATATTGCACTGTAGTAAGTTTTTTTTGTATATATAAGGTTTGTTGATTGTGCCTAACATATACAATAACAAAGATTTCGATCTAAAAATTATATGCTAGGAACTAATGGTAAATAATAAAATGTAATTAATACAAAGTCCATACTATCATAACTCTAGGTATGATCAAATTCTTATATAATTTGATATTGATCTTGGCATTACGTATTAGTTAATCTTTCTTTCATGAATAGACTGTATTCAATATCTGATGAATCTAAGTATAGAAGATCTGAAGGTCTACGCATTACTCTTGATACATCAGGTATAATCACATTGCCTTTGGTTGCATCAATAACTTGATCCCACCCCAAAACAGCTCTGTAAATGAATTTTTTTAAAACAGTAAATTAGTCTATTATTCACATGTTTCAACTTATTGGTTTAAACAATATCTTACATTAACCATTGTAATTTCTAAAAGCATGGGACATACATAAATTGAAACAAAACCATTTTGTGAGCTGATGTTTCAAGAATTTAATTGCATTCTGGCATAAGAAATATGAAATAGAATCAAGCAACTATCATACTCACGTTTGGGCTCTGATTGTAAATACAGATGATTACTTAATCGTTTAAAAGTCAGCTTGTTGAAGTGTGTTTTTGGAGATAAAATATTTGTTTTTGTTAATTTATTAGTTTATATTACTTTAGTATTACTGTCTATATACGACAAATGATAATAATGATTTATTGTTCTTTATTTATAAGAAACAAAATAAAGCGCATAATTCTCTACAAAAGTAATAATAAGAAACATAACTTTAAACTTATTGTACAAAATTAAAATATTAAATTAACATAACCATGATATTTAACGAACAATAATTAGATTAATTCTGAGGTAACATACCTATCTGGAATGGCGAGTCTTAATAAACAAACATAAGTAACATGTATCTTGGAGGTAAATAATGGTTTAGCAGATCAGTTTCTATTATCACTTAATTTAAATCTGAACATACACAAATTCATATTTTCTTCCTGGCTTCCTTAGCTCAAGAATCAATATTTACTGTCTGAATCCTTTTATCTGGTGAGTGAGTTTAGTAGCCATTTATGTTATTCATAAATACTCCAATTGCTTAGTGCAGTATATTTTGAATTTAACATTTTTTTTTCATTTGTAATTTTTTGTTAACTTCAATTAGTATTTTAAATTTATTGTGTTCTTGTATTTTTTTATGTTCTGTTTATTTAAAATTACTAATTTAGTGTACAGTTTTTGTATTAAATTTTTAATTAATGTAATTTTATTGATGAAAGGTTACAATGGGCATACAAATGTAGTTTTATCCAAGGCTGTAATAAATTTAATGAAATGAATATCAGAGACATATTTACTTAAATTGTTACTAACATTGATTACACTACTGGAACCATGATAATTACGAGATATTATATAACGCTCACCGACACAAACAAATAACTATATAAAAAATGTATGTATTTATTACTTATACTTAAGTCTGGACTCTCTCAGGACAAGTATAATAATAATGAATTTCAAAGTGAAACCAAACAAAATCTAATTAAATAATTATACCTGACAAGAAATTGGTTTCAACATAAAAAAAGTCTCTGTTTGATTGGAATGACACATTTTCCTATGAGTAAAAAACTTGTGGTAGAGACCACATTCTTTCTTTTAAAAAAGTATATATTTATTATTTTTAATAACTGCTACATTATAATCTGTTCACAAGAAGTAAAATAAACAACTAGAATATAGATTGCAATTTTTATTTGAATTAAACCATATTCTTTGAAAATACCTTTTAGTTAAAAATAAAAACTACAATTAATTTAACAATAAATCACACTGATAACAGCTCACTTAACATAACTTACATAAAAAATGGAGACTTGTAGCAAAAATGCTTCCTGGGGAAAACCTTAAAATTGTTATTGGTATGGTAATTGGACATTGCCATCATTTGCGTACATAAGAAGACTCATGTGTGTATAAATCAACTCCTGCTATTAAGTGTTAAATCTATAACATAAAAAAGCTAACAGCTGGTAATCTAAGAAGGAACCCAGGCCTAAACAGTAAAAATAACTAAGAGTATCGGTACATACAAACATGATTAGGAAAACCATTGATAGTTTTCTGACCATTTTTTGTCATTCTTTGTGTAACTCTGTGATTTGTAGTTTTCCTGGTCACATTTGTATTTAGTTGTAGTTAAAGGTAGATAAAAGTAGACCTGGATGGATTTATTCTTATATTACTGGTTTAAGTTTAAGTTTCCAATATGACACTAGGCTATGTTTGCGTTTTTTCATTTTTTGTTTTTGTTTTAGGTTTATTACTTGATAATGGGAGTTGATTTATACTCTCGTATCATTGCGTATTAATTTTTACATACAAAAATGATTGTAAAATCTGATTACACGATCACAATTAATTAAACAATCTATCATTATCAAATAACCTAAAAACCAGATTAAAGCAAAAACCAGAAATGTTGAAAAACCAAAACAAGGATCAAAATTTAATTGTTAGTGCTAGCTAACAAGGAATGGGTTAGAAATGCTCTCCAGAAAACAAAGGCGTACGGTATATAATAGTTTCAACACATATCTTGTGTTTTAGTTTAAATATGAATATTCATATATTAACACGTATGCTATTGAGGATATTACATACTTACGGTTGTGTACAACATGAAAAATTGGCATCAATGTATTTGTCAAACACCCACATCGGCATTAAGAAACCAAGGCCAGGAAAATGTTCTGATCTATAAGCTAGATAAGGGTTTCCAGAAACACTTTTGTAACCTATAAATGAATATAATGTAAAATAGTTAATTTGTAACAACAAAATTCAATAGAATATATATATAAGTTTAACTGATGTTGATGAAAATAATGTTAAGGTTATATATTATTTTATAACTTCACTTACTTCTAAATATGTATTTTTTTGTGAGTTAGTATAGTATAACAAAACAAATTCAAAACTTCAAAACAAATTGCTCACCTTCGCACATACATAAAGAATTTTTTTTTTTAATTCTACCTTGAATTTTACCACTACTTTTCTTATTGTGCTGCATTCTTTATAGTCTATTAATTTGACCTATTAAGCTCAAAGTATGATTTGTAGTACATTTTTTTTCTTCACTTGTTTTATCATAAAATCTGCTATTCTTATTTTTAGTCCATTAGAAAGATTCACAAAATAAAGGTTTTCGCTGGAAACTTTAGAAAAGTCTTTCTAGTGTTGGATGTTTTATACATTCAAAAGTTTATATTAAATTTAATAAATTTACAATCTAATCTAAACACAGTTGGTTTTTGTTGAAACTCCATTTTATGAACAAAAAATTCAACATGGTTTAGTTTCACAAATAAATGTACGTAACTGTATTTTGCAATATACTCATATTTTTTTGCCATGAGAAATCTAATTGGAATTTAACTTGGATACTAAGCCTCCCGTCTCTAGATATTTTCATAATGTTGGTTACACAATCATGGCGAATAGAGGAGGAGATACAGTGAGGTGGGGAACTCAGAAATCATCAATAAGTTATTGAAGTACTCGGTGCTGGAAATGCTATCTGATGGCATGCAAACTGAGTTCGCCTTAAAGGCAGCTACTTGGGATATCCAGGACAGCTTGTTTGGTGTACAGACAGATCACTACATGATCAACAGTCTGGATGCAGAGGATTTTGTCAAACCACTGAGGCAACTTTCAAAGCTAGCCTAGGTAGGTATTGTACAGTATTCCAGGCTGAGATTTGCGCAATCATAGTATGTGTACATCAAGGATTAGAAAAAGGTCGTAATTAAAAGGTAAGGATATTCTAATTCTCTCAAATAGCCAAGCGGCAATTAAAGCCCTCAGCTCCGTAGAGGTCCAAATTGGTATGGGATTCTCTCTGTTCCCTATGCCTCCTGTCAACTGTATACACCTGGGGTGGGTACCTGGGCATTGCGGGATCAAGGGTAATGAGAGGGCGGATCTGTTGGCACAGAAAGGAGCCGCTGTCTGCCTTGTGGGACCAGAACCCACTTGCAGGATCAGTCATTCAAAGGCAAGAAGAGGTCAAGAAAAATAGGTAAGAATATAGGCCAAGGCAGAGCAGATTGAATGATGGAGACAATTTTCTAGCCAAAGATTGGGTAAGCGTCTTTTCTTGGGACCAGATCCTTCACTGACAAAGGTGGTGGTACAGTATGACAGAAAGTCCCTAAGTTAGATCGCTGTCATAATTACTGGACATGGCCATATCCGAAGCCACTTAAATAAGGTGGCAGCCGATTTTTTTCGTTGAAAAATTAGTTGGTGGAACAATTTCAGGTAGTAACCGCAACGTGACCATGGATAATTGGTTCACGAGTGTGCCATTATCAGAACATCTTCTGAATGAATGTCACCTGACAACTGTTGGCACAATAAAGAAGAACGAGAGGGACCTACCAAAAGACTTAACAGACCTAAAGTACAAAAATCGTCAAGTAAGCAGTAGCATGTTCTTATTTCACGAAGATCTAACTGTTGTCTCTTACAAAGCCAAAAGAAACAAACTTGTAACCTTATTGTCAACAGTAGGTTTATACAGGCATTTGGTAAAGTAACGTGTTATTCGTTTTTATAAATAATTCATTAGTGCAATGTAAAAAAATTGCTTGGTAAAATAAACAAAAAAAAAAAAAAACGTACAATTTATGTACTCTAGTAATAACAGTCTACTACAACACGCTAGTGTTCTAGGGTTAATGTTGTCATTCTTTAATTATGGCTCTAGTATCGATCAGCATACAAAATTAAATTATCATTGTACCGTTCGGGAAGGGAAATTAAAAAAAATATTAAAGTCGTGCTGAGCTCTGAAAAAACAGAAAATGAATGGTCATGTTCAGTGATGGAACCTTTAGGTTATGTCAGTTCCTGGGCTTACCTGAGTTCACTATTTACAAAAAAAAAAAAAAAAAAAAAAAAAAAAAAAAATGACAAAGCAGGTTAACAAATAACAAGCTAATTTATTTTTCTTGAAAAGAATATATATATTTATTTAATACGCCCTTAGATGATAAAAAAATTTATTTAATGAAACCCTTAATAAAATTTTTTAACAACAATGAAAAGATCCCACCCCAAAAAGAAAATTTAACAAACCCTCCCCTTTTTATTCAAAATTACAAAATATCTCACAAAAATGAGTTTTTATAAAATTTATATTAAATATAACAAGTAAACAAATACAAGTAGAAGTAGTTTACATATCTTAGTTAATTAGTTGGCCAACAGTAAAAAAAAAACTTATTAATATAAAAAAATTTCAAAAGGTTTTGACGTCAAAATTTAATTTTGAAAACTAACCCCTTTGGGGTCGGAAGCCAAAGTTTGCTAGCATTTTCCATCCTAAAATAAATAAATAAAAAAAATTTAAAAAGAGTCTGATTTGCCTTAGTAATAATTTCATAACATTTCACACACAGTTAGTTTTTTTTGTTGGGCGAAGACCAAATTTCACTCAACTTCTTATAATGGACGTTAATGTGGCCTCATTCTTCAACCAGTTAAGAACTGTATTCACAAATACAAAGGCAGACAACTTGATTTTTCATGTTTTAAGATGAAATTTAAGTTCACGTTAGACGTTACTCTTTACAAAAAAAAAAAAAAAAAAAAATGCTGCAGCTACGTTACAAAATTTTGATTAGGTTGTATGACAAAGATATTTCTATTATACATTTATAAGAATTTTTTAATTGAACTTAGAATACAAATTTTACATGAGAACAAAATCTCACAGTCTAAGTCAGAAATACAATTATTTAGAATAATGAACTCAAGATGTAATTTTTAAATACATTATGGTTATGAATTTACCAAGAGAAATTTTGATTACCTGGAGCAGAGAGAGGTGATTCCTGACGGCACTAAGAAGTTTAAGCCTTTAGACATTTTTTGAAAAACCTGAACTTCTTTACATTTATTACATAATTTGAAAGATTTTTTTGACACCACTTGCACACATGTTAAAGTCAAGTTATGCTTAACCTTGAACACTTTTAAATTTCACATTATGGACCTTTCAAACTTTTTTTTTTTTTTTTTTTAAATATCACCGAGAAAATGACATGTGTGTCGGAGTATGTGTTTCAAGATGTAGAAAAAAAACAGACCAGATCAGATGATTCATGCAGTGCGTTAAGTGCATGCGCTGGGCATGTCAGCTGTTGCCCTTGTATCTTACCAATGCCTTCGGGCGTGTTCCAATGTTCATATGTAGGACTGGTTTGCGTATGATTCAGTTTTAAATTGAGGTTTCGTTATTTTTATGAATAAAAATATGTAGCGGATTTAATAAACGCAACATCATCTACATTACTTGTTACGTTATATATATGATACCCTTTTCATTACTTAGAATAACTTTTTGTTTTCTACTAGTCAAATATTATCTAAACCAACTTTTAAAGACATACAGATTCTTTTTTTTAAATAAAATATAATGTTTCACACAGTAAAATTCTTTAGAAAGATCACAAAAAACTACAGCAACAGCCTGTTTTTCATCCAAAGACTTTTAAATATCATTTTTATAAAAGCTGTAAGGGTAGACACCGTACTAAATCCCTTGCAAAAACCAAACTGGTTTGTTGTTAATAAATATTCATTGTTCCCAATATTTTCACAAATTTTTGAAAATGTCGAAAGAATTCATACCAGGCGATAATTTTCAAATCAGACCTTGTCCCTTTTTAAAAATTTTTTTTTGGGGAAATGCATTAAAATAATGATAAGTTTATTATATAGCTCAATGGTAAGCATATTTGGTCTTTAATGACTTTTACTACAACTGAAACCTAATCCTACCCTACAGATTTTTAAATTTTTTAGATATATTATTTTTAACTAATGGATACAAAATTGAATTTAAACACATTTGGCTTATTTTTACCAAAATACTTTAATTCTTCTTTTGGAAGCCCACTTAACCGAAAAAGAAATATTTAATGTATCTGAAAGATTTATAAAATGGTCCTTCAAAAGTGTAACAGTTTCTTTGTTTTCTGTCGTTTTATCACCAGTAATTTAATGCTGTGGTATTTTAGTTGCTTTCTTATTATTTATACCCAATTTAAATTTGACCACATCACACAAAGCATGAGACTTGTTTTCAGATATTAAAATAAATTTTGTATGTGACATTCTTTTGGCTCCTGACAAAACATTTTTATAAATTTTACAATATTTTATATAATATATACCAAAGTTTGGCATGAACCTTTTATATTCTGTGAATTTCTCTTTTTTTTTTTGTCAGTAAAAACCTTTATACCCCCTAGTAACCCACTTATTATTTATTTACTGACAGTATTTGATTTTCTTATTAGTTTCAAAGGAATGCTTCGTCAAAATAATGCAAAAATTTGTTGAGAAAACAATCATAAATTTCAAGAGGCAATTCCCAATTTTCACTCTAATGCCCAACCTTAAAATATTCAATTTTATTACTATTAAAAAACCTTTTATATAATAATAGTTTACATTTTCAGTTTAGTGATCTTAAATAGAATGGGGTATATTATGTTGGACTCAATGCAGCAAACAGGAAACATATTTATTATTTTTTTGAATAAAGAATAAATAAATAAATAAAATAATTCGTACAAAATGATCAGAGAAATTTATTGTATGTATGTTAATATTTAAATCATTTATAAACTTGATCATAAGAAAATTGCAGTGTAAGCGTCTAGAACACAAGGTGCGAAATTTGTCGCTAACTTCCTAAAACGAATGAAAGCCAGTCTCTGCAGAACCTTGAAAGGAGAAGCACGCTCAGTCGATAGATATGTTCATGGAAATATAGAAAGAAAGTGTTTTCTTGAGAAACTAAGAGTTGTTTTACAAGTACTGTTATAAAATAATGTGAGTTAGTTTCTGTTGGCTAAAAATAAACCTTCAAAAGTGAAAAATAATGACTTTGTAATATTGTGCAATGGACAATGTGCATTACGTAACCCAGAAAATGCGTACAAAAAAGGCTAAGTATATGTGTTTTAAGTAAAAAACCAAACAATTTGAACAGAATATTTTGAACTAATAAAGAAGTAAACAATTAATACGTTCTTATAAGTGAAGTTGAAAACTAAAAAAGATGTGTTTTTAATTAAAAGTTTTATCCAAAATATTAACACATGTCTGGTATAACATGCCTAAACTATTCTTGATATAAACTAAAATATATTATTAATTTGAAACTTGTGATTTTGTTGAAATTTTAACATTATGTTTATAGAATTGTCTGATGTTTTCTTTAAGCAGACATGATATGTTTTTCAAGTGTAATTTTCAAAATCTTTCATAAGTAAAAGATTTTCTTTGTTTAAAATTATGATTTTGATGTTTTGAAGTTAAAAAAGAAATAAAGTTTTATGAAATTAATTACATAAAATAAAAAGAATATTAGCTTCTCAGAATATAAAAATTTTATTTCGATAGTAGGTTGCAACCATAAATAGTAATAATAAATTAAATTTAAATGAAAGTAATTTTTGAATAATTAAATATGTAGGATTTTATATTATGCAAGTTTGTTTTTTACAGGTGTTATTCGACTTGTGTGTATTCTGATGATATATTGTGTTTGTTAATAATAAAATGTACATTTCAGAATAAAAAGGATTCTGTACTTTATTCAATATTCTACTAAGTACACTTTTTTCAAAAGAACTTCCGACCTTAGAGATAAGTTCCAATCTCTTCAAGAGTAATACATTTTAATAATTACATTTTTTATTTTTTGTAATAAAATATTACAAAATGGCGCCCAACTTTATCAAATAATCATTTCAAATCTCTTACATAGCTTTTAAATAGAACCGTTTCAATATGTCTCACTATTTTAACCTGAGAATTTAAATGAAGCAATCATATTTTAAATCATCACATAAGTTCTGTTCTCTTAGGTTTAAATTTGTAAAAAAGGTTTACTACCACTAGAAAGTCCACCTGAGTTATTTTTATTGGGGTACATTTTTCTATCTTCAACCATTTTCCCAGGAGAGTTGAATCACTCACACCTTTCAAATTACACTGATTTTTTATTCTTAATGTTTTTGGCAGTCTCAAACCAATTCTCCAGGACAATTATTACTATTTATTTTGGTTTTTATCAAAATCCAAGAGCCTTTTA
Source organism: Aphrophora alni (assembly GCA_963513935.1). NCBI lineage: Eukaryota > Metazoa > Arthropoda > Insecta > Hemiptera > Aphrophoridae > Aphrophora > Aphrophora alni. The sequence goes on along the minus strand of OY740765.1, from coordinate 21,577,663 downwards.
TAGAGTATTGATTTCCCATCCTGATTTATGTCCTCTTATTATAAAATGTGATATAAAAACTCTCTTATTCACAAAATGTTTGTTATTACTAGAATTTATATATTATCTCATTTGCATTTTTCACTAAATGTCTTATTAGTAAACTATTTGGAGGACTTGGTATTGTATTTATTGTAACCTTAGTTTTAAAATAAATTTGGAGTATCTTATCTATTGATACCTGAAGGACATTTTCATATTTTTTCCCCTGGTACAACATCATTCGCCCCTACAAAAAAGATTAAAATACCATCCCCATCTAGATTTTTGCAAATGTTTGTGCTTTTCAAGTAATATATGATATTGGGGCTCCTGGATAGATGTAGCCTATAACTTTGTAATTTTTTATTGTTATATTATATAGTTTTTTTACTACACTTATAGCATGGATATCGGCAATAATAGTGATTTTTTTCTTGTATTACTATTTTATTAGGAATTCTTCTGGAATTTGATTTTAGATTTGCAATTTCCTGTATTTTGTTATCACAGCAAACACCTTCACTAAGATTTATATTCATTTGTAAATATATTTATTATTTATTTTCCATGACAAAAATGAAATATTTATTTTGTTTTATTGAATTATATATTTTTTAAATTCACCATTTGGTTTTTCATGCAAGTTGGAGGAAGGATTTTAAAAAAAAATATATGTATTTACTTCAAAATAGATTTTGTTTGAGCTCTGGTTGTTGATATAAGAAAATTTGAGATATTTTCACAAAATTCACAGAAATATTCTTTATCACCTCCAATCTATATAATCTCCATCCTACCGTTGAAAAGAAAAATTGTAATTTATTCATGTTCAGACATGTCAAATTCAAATGAAACAACAATGTGATATTGTTCTCACCTTTGCTAGCTCTCAATAATTTTATTTGATTAATCACATGGGCTCTGGCTACATAACTAAATAAACCAATAATTAACCAATTTAAGTTATATTGTAAGTTTTATTTTTGTTGAGATTTTTGAGAAATATTTCACTGCTTTGCAAGCGTTAAAATTGATCTATTAGTTTGGATTAGTATGTCACCAGACATTATAGTAAGTGTTTAACATCACAGATAAAAGTTATAAAATGTATATATTAGGTTAAAGTAGACAAGTTTGGCTTCGAATAACTACATCCTGTCATGTAACTCACCTTCTTCCACGAAATGTTGGAATTTTAAAATATAAATAAATAACTTACAAGACTAACATAAACACTTGAAATAGCTGACTTTTATAAATATGAGTATACTTTATGATATTTACATGCGATGAATATAGTATATTTTGCATGACTACATGAGTGAGATATATATCCATTAATATAAGATAGTCAATAAATTGGATAAATAACTTAAATATATACAATACACAATATACACATATACATAAATTTGGTTTTGTTGACAGCTTATTAAGAGATATCCTAGCATCAACTAGGTCACTTGATAATTTCTTTTTTCTTATAAGTAATCTTCTTGGTTTATCTATTAGGTTTTTCGCAAGATAGTTGGGGTGATGTGGAATCTATTCATGATAAAATGTACTGTTCTTTTTTATTACTTCTGCAACACTTGGAACATTAAGCTCATGATTTATGCCATTAGTTAAGCATTTTTGGGTGTTGAAAATTACACACAATACTTTTGATTGAAATCGCTTAAATATTTTAATATTTGATTTAGCAGTAGACCCCCAAGAGTTGAATACCGTAAGTTCATACTGTGTTTTATAGACTTGTACAATATAGTAATATTTTATGTAATTGGATATTGATGGATTCTTCATATTATTAATATGGTTTAATTGGGCATTTGCCGTTATTTTTGTACATAAAAACTAATATGCGACATTTCGGGTGGATAAATCAACTCTCATTATTAAGTGAACCTTGAGCTTAAAAATGAAAAACACCAACATAGCCTAGTAGTCTGGACCATGTTGGAAACTAAAAATAAATCTATAAACTAAGAATTAAAACCCCAGCCTAAGGAACAGAAGGCCCTCTTTTGCTACTTGAAAACTTTACTTGTTCCAGAGAAGTTATCCACAACAACAGAACACCATACAATAAATGGGCATGGGAAAATGCTTAATATGAATTAATTACAACGTACACAGTCTCATTTCTCTAAGTAAATAAACAAGTACAGACTTTCCTTGTATGAGTATTCCAACTCAATTCAGAGTTAAGGTTTATCCACAACAATTCAATACACCTATTTTCTGTCCTACACACTAAAAATAATCTCTTCAGTTCAAATAGTAGTGAGATGAACTCACCAAACACTGTGATGTAAAGCCTTCGTATCCATGCATAAGAAGCTCCTACTCAAGCATCTCCTTTACTTTAAAGGTATAATAAGTTAAAAAGTGAATTATGGTACTGATAGTAGTCAATTATGAATTCACCGAATACTGTAATGTAAACCTTTCTATAAATGCATGACCAAGCTCTTTCTCAAGTGTTTTCCTGACTTTAAAGGTGTAATAAATAGAAAGGTATTTCATGGTCCTGATGGTAGTACTCGAGAAGTCAACAAACATACTGTAATGCATACCTTTGTATGCATGATTGACAAGCTCTTTTGCAAGTGTTTTCATTACCTTAAAAGTGATATAACTAGAAAAGTGTGTGATGGTTCTGATAGAGACTTTTGTATGAATGCATGACCAAGCTCTTTCTCAAATATCTTCCTTTTTTTAAAAGTGTAATAAGTGAAACAGTATTTGATGGTCCCGAAAGTAGTCATTTGTGAACTCAATAAATATACTATAAACACTTAGGTACTATAATTTCCTGTCTACATTTGTTTATTGTTTTACTTTAAATATCAATGGTGTTCCTTGTTCTTGATGATTTTTTGATGCTAGGGAGATTGAAATCATTATTTACCATAGAATGAAAAATCGTATTTGCTATACATTAGATTTTGAAGAACTACACATTTATTGTATGAGTAATACATATATACATCTATATCTTGCATCAATAACAAAATTATAAAACAAATTAGAATTAAGATTAGTTTTAATACAGGTAAATAGAAAACATAGTAGGGATATGTGGAATGGAGGTTTGATTGATGTTTTCAGCTGGATGGTCAGAGTAGCCCGCTAAATTAAGAATCTTTTAAATTGTGATAATAAATATTCACTTTCACTGGAATAGCTGTATTGCATAGACAATCATCTGCTGGATGATAGTGATAATGAAAATGGTCAAATGGAGATTGATTGTGATGAATTGAGTGAGTCCAAATTTGAATGTGGGGTTGAGCAAATTGGTCAAGGGAGGCCTACAAAAAGAACTGCGTTTAGAATTGGAAAAATACACATAGTTCTCCAAAGATATACCTTTTAGAGTAGCTTTTAGGATTAGTCATTAATAACCAAACATTATATTTTTGAATTTAGTGATGGAATTATATTATTAATATTTCATTATTTTCATAGCAGTAGTGTTCTTGGAATTGTATAACATCTTGTAACTTACGAAATGAATTTAAAGAAATAAACATATTCTTTGAATTGTGTGTTAATGAGTCCTGGGATATGATTATAAATGAAACTAATGATTATGTAAAGTTAATTCAATTTAACAATGTATACAAGATAAAAATGTTATTTATATTAGTGACAACTGACAAGTATTGGGAGCCAGGAAAAATTGTATATTCATATGCAACATAAAAATAACACAAATGAGATAATAACCATAACTGCTTGAAATTTCCCCAATTGAATTTTATCCGACCAGTACTGCAATGGAATAGTTAACACGATCCTTTGTGATAATTCTGTGAAAAGACATATTTCGATCAAAATTGTAAATAATGTGTGAAACACTATATCTGTATTTTTTATAAATTAGGCAAAAAATAGTTTCATTATTTTATAAAACATTAGCATTTGTTTTAGATAATGGAGATATTTAAGTGAAATAAATCACAAAATAAAACTGATAGGGGATGTACTAAGCATCTGATGAAGAATTTTTGTATTGGATACAAAACTACTATTTATTTTTGTTATTGATACTCTAACTACACTCGTGTACTTAACTGTTACACAAAGATATCTTGTAAATCAATAACGTACAATGAGATCGAATTCCAGGAGGCAGGAAAATCAGCACTGGACAAACCTTTGAGCGGGAATAATTATATCTATCCTGGCATTGAAAAAAACAAAATTATATGAAACTATTCTGAATGTTATGTCCAAGTTAATGGAAACATAAGTAACAAGGTTTACTCAGTCCTGTAACAAGTTCCTGTTTTTGTTTTTCATTTATTGTTTTTATATGTGTGTTTTATTTAAGTAATTACTTTCTTAGAAAAGTTGGCTTTGATTACCAAAATGACATTGTAGAGATGTACAGCATAGAATTGCTAGACAAAAATTTTAAAAAGTTCTTTATATTTCAAAAAAATGTTTTAAACTCAATTATTGTACTTCTACTTATAAAATTTATAGTCATCTTTGTTAAAAATGTAAAATAGCTGATACTCCAAAAATTTTGAGTCAAAAAACTAAAAGATTCTCCACAAACATCAAACTAAACATACTAATTAGAAAAAAAATGTAATAGGTTATATGCTTCTGTGTAATTGAGTTTCTAAAAGTGAGCAAAGTAAAAATATTAGCATAAATGTTTTGTTGAATTTCAATTTCTTTTGGGGTGTATTTTAGATCTTTAATTTCAGATTATTTCTATTTATCAATAACACTTTATTATATCACCTTACCATTTTGATTCCATGCAGATATCGCTAGAATAGATTCATCCTTTTCCAAAATAGGTACAATTTGTGCCATGTAGAACAAGAAATCCGGTGAGAGAATTAAACCTTCTTCTATTATGATGACATATTTTTTGTACGGAAAATTTTCCTTGACTGTGTGTAGCCCAGCATAGAGATGTTCTAGATTTAACCATGAAGTAATTGACATTGAGTAGTTTGTTTCATTTCTAAATGCTATAAGTATTTGGTTTATTTGTACAATTACTTAGTACAAAAAATGAGCTGAGAAATTAAAATGCAGAAAGAAACTCTTTCTAAGAACTTTTCAAAATTTATATACCTTATAATATATACAGTATTATATATTTTTTGTTTGAAAAATACAAATACTGAAATGTAGTAAAGTTTATTTATGTTTAATATCTGTTATTTTATTGTACATTGTTTATGAACATTTTTGAAACCATTTGTCAAAATTATCAAAAAACACATTTTTATTTAATTTTTTTTGCTGGTTACTATATTTTATTATGGAGTTAGAGTTACAATGATGAAGCTACCTTTACAAGAGAGATAACTTTATGTTTACCCATGACTATAGCATGGGCATCACTGTAACTTAACATTTTCAATGATGTTCCCAGCCCCTATTTTCATAGCAAGGGAAACCAAAATGAAAATTTGTTTGACTACATTTTGTTATGTGGTGGTAGTTATTAGGGGAAAGCTTAGAATGCAACTCAAGGAGGTAAGCTTTATGTTTGATAGAGTTTAATTGTTTCAACGATAATTTGAACACCATGAAAACATATAAGGAAACTAATAATACTCATCTCTTTTGTAATAAGTGAATCGATACAGCTATAACTGTTTATTACGAATCAATAAGATAGCATTGTGCAATATCTGCTATTCCTCAACTTTTCTGTTTAGGTATTATCACAGGAATCACAAGTGAAGAAGTTGCATATGAAAGTAAAGTAAGGGAACCTATCTTCTATCTGGCAATAACCCACTTGTCATTAACCTCGAAATCCTTACAAGATATGCACTATTCAAGCCGCCACGAATCGAGTCCATTGAGGGAAGAGCCTGTAGAGAGCCTGACCTTGAAGACCTAATAGGAACCCAGCAAGTTTGCACAACTTGTTTATTTTGCTTGTTACGTTCATTTAAGTCGTTCGGAAAATCATAGATACCGCACTTCATTTTCCATTGCAGTTGCAACGACCATAATTTAAACAAAGAAATACATTCGTAGCTGCTTTCTTTCCTTGTAAACTAATCATCACAAATTTCTTAATGTAAATAATATTTTTTCGACTTAATAAATAAATGTAAGTTTGGAAAATTTCAATTAAAAGCTAATATTAATTTTTGTACTGGGTTATAAATATTACTACAGGGGAAATAATTATTACCATTAAAACAAAACAAAAAATGTTTAAAAATAAATATGTCAGTATGGAATATGATCGTGTTCCTTGTCAAACCCTAACCACCGCACCAGTATTTTGTTAACCTTTTTGTGTAGTACTTTTTCAACAAGATATACGTTGCCGATCTTTGACTCGCTTAATTCTTCGGCATAGAATCCTCCTTTTAGAATGACACCTTTCGAGTCTTGCAGAATGTACGTTACAGGATTGGTCGGTACAACAGCATACATGGTAAACACTTCGTTTGTCCAGTTGGGTAGATATCCTTTAGCAAAAGTCTTTTTAAATTTCGATATTCTAACTTTGTCGTCCACTTTAAATCGCGCCAGTGCTTTTGTACTCTTGCGTGCTATTTTGTCCAGTAACATTTTCTCGTGCTTTTTCAACACTTGAGCGGGTGTTTCATGCCGATAGTACTGTGCACAGTGTTATTGTATGTCTTTACTACGTTTTTCAGCAGCTCCAACCACTCGTAACTACCGCGTGCTGTAAATTCACGCCACATTATATTTTTCAAAGTACGATTCAGGCGCTCCACCATAGACGCTTTCTTGTCTGAAAAAGTGGCGTAGTGATTTATATTGTATTTTTTCATTAATCTCTTCATGTGCGTATTGAAAAACTCCTTCCCCTGATCGGTCTGAAAGTTATTCATAGGATGTTTTTTCAGTATCGGTTCTAACGCTATAGATACGTCTAGAGCAGACTTTGTCTTTAATGGTTCTGCAATCGCAAATTTTGTCAGACAATTTATCATTCTTAGTATATATTTGTAACCTTGGTTTTCTTTAGCATATGGAATCATTTCCACTAGATCGGCTTGATAAAGGTCCTTAACTCCTTTCAGCATCACACCTCGGGTTTTGAAATTTCTTCGCACGGGCTTGTGAAGTTCCGCCCCAATGGCTCGCCTTACATCCATTATGTAAATGAATGTGTTTATGGTTTGGTGGCACTATTTATTTCGTGGAGATACTCTGGTGCACGTAACCTCGAAATTATGGCTGCTTGTACCCTCCTCACCGTTGCTTTGGATTAATCCACCGAAAATTGTCCATAAAAGATTCGCAGAGATGTCGGAAGCTTTACGAAAAGCAACGTATCCAGGTGTCTTTGTTTTAAAATTGAGACTAGTAAACGTAAAGCCCAACAGATCACCATCAGCTGTTCCATTTTTCATCTTGTCCAGCAAACATTCAAAGCCTCTTTTTATCCAATCAATTTCCATGACATTCTTGGGTGGTGGATGAAATTTAAACTGAATTTTAGTTCTTAGAGTATGAAATTTTTTAGTCTCCCTACTTTGGGATGAAACAATCTAAATTGGTTCCATTGCTCTTTACACGTCAATTGAACGAAGTAGTACAAACATTCTGGCATTTTATATTAATATGGGGGTGGCGGGAGAGGGGGAAGCAAAGACAGGTCTGTACTTGCAAAAATGGCTGCAAATGGGTGCAGACAAATCTCTGGAAGACAAATTCCGGAGATTATCGGTTACTACATATTTGGTTGGTTAATCGGTTGCTAAAAGTATATTTTGGTTGGTTAATCGGTTGTTAATGGTATCTATGGGTTGGTAAATCGGTTGCTAACATGATATTTTGGTTGGTTAATCAGTTGCTAAAAGTATATTTTGGTTGATAAATCGGTTGGTAATGTTATCTATGGGTTGGTAAAAAGGTTCCTTACATGATAATTTGGTTGGTAAATAGGTTGCAAAAACAGTATGAAACATCGTCCACAATAAGACTAAAACACACACACACACCTTAAACACAGAGTCTCGTGTGAGTTAACTTGTCAGTACAAACGTTGGGTATTGGTCGGTGCAACGCCCTAGTAGCCAACGGAGGAACCTCTGTACCGGTGCTATGCTGGCCCTTGTTATTACCTTACACACACAACCTTCTGTTCCGGTGCTATGCTGGCCCTTGTTATTACCCTACACACACAACCTTAACCTTGAGGTACGAGCTAGACCCGTACCGTAAGGCGTACGCCAGTTTTTCGCGTGTGTGCGAAAAACTCGGTACGCATTACGGTACGGACTACGTACCCTACCTCCATCGTTTGTGTTTAACTAAGTGTCCTCCCCAGTGGATATCAATGTGATGCACTCTCAAAATGTAAACGTAATAAAATTCGACAACAGGTGGCTTCTAATAATCAATATGGTGGTGCTTTCTGGGGAATGTAACCGACATTGAACAAATATGGCGACTTATATACTACAATAATTATACAATGTGTAATACTATGCATGATAGCTCAGTCAGTAGCGTGTCTGCCTTCAAATCATAACTTCGCAGGTTCGAATCCCACTAGGAAAAAAAAAGTGTCTGACATCACGTGTATGACGGCAACAATGGTGACAGAGCAATGCAGCAAATTACGTCAATAACATGGCGGATGGGGAGGGGGAAGGGGAGGGGCAAGGGGGAGGGGCCTAGGGGGGGGGGAGTGGTAGGGGGAGGGGCTAAGGGGGAGGGGCAAAGGGAGGGGCCAATGGGGAGGGGCAGGGGAGGGGCAAGGGGAGGGGTATAGGTCGTGTGGTCTCCCCCACCTTCCCCCACTCCAATCTTGTCCTCAAGTGGCGGTATCTCTACTGACTACATTCGTGGCGACTTGTTTAATAAGAGATTGGAAGGGGCAGGAGAAACTACCTAGACATGTTCCACTTTTCATCATTAGACTTAAAATAGTTGCACATATGCACTAACAATAGTGGAATGGGGAAGACTTAAAATAGTTGCACATATGCACTAACAATAGTGAAATGGGAAAGACTTAAAATAGTTGCACATATGCACTAACAATAGTGGAATGGGGAAGACTTAAAATAGTTGCACATATGCACTAACAATAGTGGAATGGGGAAGAGAAATTATCACAGACCTGTAACAGGAAGACTTAAGAGGGTAGGAGGGGAGAGGAAGAAGACTGTTACATTATATGGCACAATAATGGCACAATATGTGCTTTTCCTACACATATTAGACACATACACTTATGTGTGTTATTTGTATGTCACTTTGCTGAAAATAATGGGGCACAATATTAGATACAAAATTTGAAAATACATTTGTGTTCATAGTACTTAATTTAGCTGATTTATAATAGTCATTGTCTAGATATTCTTTGTGTTAATGATCATGAAAATATGACAGGCATTAAAATAACTAATGCTTAGTATTGGCAATTTGACAAAATTTTACCATACAAATTCTATTTTGCAATTTTACTTAACAATTTTGTTCCTTAAAAATTCTGACATAATCGAAGTTTATTGTTTTCATTCTTGTGTAGTAAATAATTAGAAAATAATATTTAATCGGTTCCAAGTTTGATTTATCGTTGAAAATAGTGATGGAATTATTTAATTAACATTTCACTTTTTTCATAGCAGTAGTCATTAATATCCAAATATTGATTTATCGTTGAATTTAGTGATAGAATTATTTAATTAATACTTCATTTTTTCATATGAGTAGTCATTAATATGCAAATATATATTCTGGTTGTCTTGGTTTACCAGTGTTTCTAACATTTATCAATGGAATAATTTGACTTGAGGAGTTATAGCAGATTATGGATGAGTTGCTCAGAATATATTTAAATTATTATGAGTCTATATTTATGATAAAAATTTTAGCACAGATTGGTTTCTCTTGATACATAGCTCTGTATTGACATCTTAATGTTTCTAATTTATATTGTTTAAACATATTTTTTTTAAATAAGTTATTAAGGTAGATTTACTTCACTTACCATTGTTAGATGTAGAGTTGACAAATAAACTTTGAAATGAGAAAAGTTTAGCTATTTCAGGTACCTTATCTTGCCCATTAGTGTATAGAACAAATACACTAGGTGCATGAATCCCAGGTTGGTAAATCAATGATTCTAAAGTTAGAATAAGTGAAGAAAGTGATTTTCCTGCTACAACAAGCACTGGACTTGAATAAACAGGATTGCCTATGAGACTTCTGTTTGTCAGCAGAGCAGGATAAATAGCTTCTTTCTGAGCAGCTACTAAAAACAAATATTTTAAAAACATAAGTAAAAAAAAAAGAAGAAGATATTCTGACTATAAAAAACTACAATATGTAATTCTCTGCTGCTAAATAACTTCATCAGAGTTACCTTTAAATAATTATGATCTTTACTCATTACTCTTGTTGTGATGAATCAGACCTGGCAAATCTAAATAATGCCTACACTTCCTTTGCTTATGTCTATGACTTTACCATAATGAGGTTTGTATTTATTAATCCCCTCAGGGAGTCTGTGGTATCCCCGTAGATCTACAGCTTCTGCTCTTTCATCTTTCCTATGAGGTCTCTCTTGACCAACTTTTGTTTTCTTTTGGCCCTGATGTTATTAGACTATTGGGGTTAGAGGTCTCTATTTTATTCTCTTTTTTTTAGATGGTGATGACCAAAAGGGTTTTTCACCTTCAAACCACAAATCTTAATATGTCCACCACTCACTTTGTTATTGATGGGAACTTGGCTATAATCTTATAAATAGAGCTTCTTCAATAAATATAGAATACAGTTGTTTCACTTTCTGATGTTGAAATAGGCACACTCCGATTGCTGCCCAGTATAATTCAAAACCTTCAGATAGATAGTCTGTTGTAATAGAGCCATTTAATGAAAAAAACACTCAAATATCTTGAATTTCTTCTTCATTTCTTTAATAAACCCATTTAGTTTGTTTATTTGTATCAATTAAGCTGAGTTATAAGTTTATGTATTAACCAAAATCAAATTTTTGTTTTGTTTATTATTTAACAAGGTCAGCTGGTATAAAATAAGTACAGTAGACTCTCGATAGTTCGACACTTTGTGGACTTTAGGGGTGTCGAAGTATCGAAATGTCGAGCTATAGGGAGTATATGGAATTTTAAGTAAATAGGAGTAGTAAAAACGTATGTTGTTTATAGAAGCTAAACAATTGCATCAGTAAAATGTCAATTTATTGCACATTTAATTTGTTAACTTACATCATTATAACCAATACAATCATTGGGCAAAATATTTTGTGATCTTTTTCACTCTGATTTCTTTTCCGTGCAGCTTCATCACGTAGTCTTCTAAGGCAAAGAATGTCCATGGCAGATGCTCCCTGCTCCTGTAGGTATTGGAGTGCTCCATCGAAGAACTTCACACCTTGTTGTGGGTTGTTGTCCACCTCTTCCTCTGACTCTTCACCTCTCTCATCCTTTTGTTTTAAAGCAGCGAGCCCCACTTCTTCGTTTTCATTCATCCAGTCTTCAACATCGTCGTTTGAAGCTCCTTCGCAGCCTGGAATCTTCTCCATCAAAGTTACAAGTCCGTTATTGTGATCGGCGTTCCTTTATCTCGTTGTATTTTGAACTACTGATAAAGTGCTTCACTTACCTTTTCGTACTCTGAAGTTTTCATACTTTTTCTCTCCACTAAAGATTCCGAACAAAGTCTCTTCGAACACCACAACTCAATTTCAGTCCTTGTCTTCTTACACCCAATCACCGTCGACTGACCAACATTCAAGTCACTCGCCACTTTGTTCACACTTTCTCCTTTGTCAATCCTTTTTAGCGCGTCTAATTTCATGTCCATAGTAACATAACACCTTTTCTGTTTTTTGTCTGACATCTTCGAAAACGCACAAACACAGCACAGTTAGACTAAAAATGACAACTTTTGAAAGAATCAAAACTAAACTTGTTCACTAAATAAATGTGTGTTTCATCACTAATAGCAACTCAAGCAAACTGACGTGACTCACTTACAGGTAAGCGAGGGGTTGGGGGAAGGTGGGGAAGGATGTGCTACAAATACTTCAGGCTTTGCGGATGTCTCGCGAAAACAATAGAACTGTAATAGAAAATATCGATCGCTACTGTTTTTATGCATCGTCTCAGCCCATGTCAAAGAATAGGGAGTGTCGAAGTATCGAGTGTCGAACAATCGAGAGTCTACTGTATATCTGAAAAAAAAAATGTTGAAAACTCTTCTTACAAAATCACAGTGTGATGGAAGTAATTGAACAAATAATTAGAATCGTAATATTGAATATATTTTTCTTGTCCTGATGTGTGGTAACTAAGATAACTCGTTTTATCATGTATAATTGCAATGAAGTAATTTTTTAATCGTCAATAAGAATATGTATAATTTATAAAGTAGTGGTAATTAAAGAACAGAATCATGTCCTGATGTTAACTTAATTACATCAGTACATATTTTTCAAGTAATCTGTACACAGAAGATCAACTATGAGCATAAAAGTTTCTACCAATCCTACCACATTCTTTTAAAGAAAAGTGGGTAAGTAAGAATCCTCCTCCCTTCTATTCAATATGGTGTATTGATGCTAGGCATCTAAAATTTATGCTGAGTTGACTACTTCCTGAAAATATACTGGAATGCTGAGTTGATAGTTCATGGTTCCTGCCATTAACTTACTAGTGACACAAAATAATTGGTATGTTTACCATATTTTTAAACAATGTGAATCCTGTATTCTGTCTTAATAAAAAACATTGCTTTAATCATTAATTCATTAGTTACACTTAAATGTACGTAATTTAATAATGGCTTTAAACAAACTTCTTATCTTAACCTAAGCTATCATTGCCTGGTTTCATCGAAGGAAGGTCTCCTGCTGTCCTTCTTTCAATAGATTCTGTGCAATACATTAATGGAAATCTTGCTTTAATCAATAATTCAGTAGTAACTCTTAATAATTATTATATTAATCATGTCACAAACATCATATCTGATGCTGATATATCAGTGGTCGCTTCTGTTGAACTGTGTGTATAGATTCTAAGTAATACCTTGATTGAAATTTTGCTTTAACCAGTAATTCACTAATAACTCTTAATAATTGGTATATTATCAATCCCTTTAAACAAACATCATATTTGAAGTGGGATTTTCTTGTCTGCTTCTGTCAAAAGATAAGCTAGAACTGTATAGATTCTCTATCCTGTCTTCATGATATATTTACTTTAGTCATTAATTCACTAACATTTATAGTTATGTTTAAAATATCATTAAACAAACTATTAACCCTTTGCGCTCGAAAAGGGTCTTTAAAAAAGTTCCTCTGGAGTCGTATGGCCACTGGAAGTGGCCACGCCATTTTCTATATCAGCTTGGAATTGTTTTCGCAGTCTTGGTCCGCCCAGCTCGTATGGCCACTCAGAATGGCCAACACAAAATCTTGCGAACACTCGCATGGCCACCGTGAGTGGACATAGCATTACGTGTCTATGAATAGCTTTTTTGTATTCTCAAAATTATATTATTTTCTGTGGAAAGTGCTGGAATCTGTAGGGAAACTATTGAACTATATGAACAACGCATGATTTCTTTCCCTCCTTTTATAACAACTGTGTTGAATTCCATAATATAACCTCCATATTTTCTCTCAGTGCTGTGCTAGTCATTGTTATTGGCGTGATAAATTGTTGATAATTTTAATATTATAAAGTTACGAAAATGGATAATTTAAATTCAGATGAAATTAGAAATGAGTTCGAAATAGATGTTGAGTTAGATTGAGTTATAATGTAAGTTTGAACAATTTTAAAACATTTTCTATATTGTAGTTTGTCATCTGTTATTTATATAATAAATATAAAAATATAACGTCTTTATGAGGTTGAAATACTATGTAGGCCTAATACCATGTTTTCTATTTCAAATAAGTTGTATTTGTCAATAAACAGAGCTTATTTATAAAATATTCATGTTTGCTCTTTTAAATAGTTACCTAGATGTCAAGTGAATTCAACAAAACAATTCCGAGCTGGTGATGCCGTCCGGTCAAAATGGCAGCCGTGTAACAGCCGACGAACGAGCGGCCACTCATGGTGGCCATGCGACCTGAGAGGACTAAGCTCACGGGAAATAATACAAGGTGTCTAGGAGTCGGGTGTGGCCACTGGTAGTGGCCTTTCGAGCGCAAAGGGTTAAGTGTAAAAGAGAATATTGAGTTGCCTAAACCTCTGTCACCTTTGGAATACGTATATTTAATACCGTGGAATTCGAGTAATTGTTAAATAAAAAAATATAAAAACAGACATGAGTTAACAATACAAGTTAATTACAAAGTTACATTACAGCCTTTAAAAAATGTTATTATTATTTTACATTTGAAATAATCCTTCCCTTGCCCCCAGTAATCAAGGAATCCATTTTACAACTTAGCACATTTTCAAACACATGTAACATCATTTTAAATTTTAACAATAATTATTCACATGCAATAAATATTTCACAATAATGCGGGGTGATCCAAGAAAACCTTTACTATTTTATTTCAACATTAAATATTTAATAAGCATACAAATTACATAAAATTGCATCAAATCTATAGGAAAACTACGGGAGATTGAAACCAGCTGACAATATATGTCATTGTTTTGCTGTTAAAGTGATAAATGTTATTTATTTGCCTACTAACTTTTATGCTTGTGGAATAAGTAGAGAAAAATTAGGAAAAACAAAATAACTAATTAAAAGTAAATATTGGACATGTCCTCCTCCTGCTTTCAAATATAATTCCACCCATCGCTTCATCTTTTCAGATATCATGACAAGTGTGTTGATGTCAATATTGTTGATTTCCTGGGTTATATTGTCTCGAAAATGTTCAAGTGATTTTGGACGATCTGCATACACTCTGTTTTAAAAAACTCCAAAGATAAAAGTCAGAAGAACATCACAATTTGGGTGGTCACAGATCCTTTAAAATAATGAGGTCTCCAAAGAAACTGGATATGTGAAACATTGAAACTCTCACTGAAATGGATGTGTGGGAAATTGAACCATCATGCTGGAAGTAGTCCTAGATCAGCCACTGTCATCAAGTTGTTCCACAAATTCTATGAACATCCATCCATAAACCTCACTGATAACATTTTCATAAAATAAAATCGGTCTAACAATCCTCATTGAAGATATTGCACAACAAACATTAATCTTGTCGAAATCCAGTGGATGTTCATTGATTAAATATGAGTTTTTGACCTCCCTGTATCTACAATTTTGTGAATTCACATATCCACACAAATAAAACAATTGCCACAATTTTAAACCATGCGATCGAAGGATAGCCCTGCCTCAACCTTTGATGAGCCTGAAACCATTTGTAGTATCAAACTCTTTTGTTTTTATCTTTCTCCTTCAGTTGATGTATAGCATGAACTTTATTCAGCCATAATTTTGCTTTCTTTACAGCTCTTAGGCTCTTTATATTATTAGTATAGCGATTTCTATGGAGAATGTAATAGACAATTTCAAACCTCATCAACAAGCTCTTAGCACTTGCCAATTTTATTTTTTTCACTTTCATTGAGGGATACAGTATTTTTCAGTTTCTGTGGGATTGATAAAATTGTTGACTTGCTTGGAACTTGCCAAACACCAAACTAAATTTGAAAGGCTTTTGGGTAGCAACCAACAAGTTTGTAATCCAGAATGTTTTCGTAATAAAACCATGCTGTTCAAGAACCAACTAACTATCCTTGCCAACTAACCAACAATAACATACATATCACCATAGCAACTGTAACAATAACATCTATTGCTAGCTATTTTGAATCTCCTATAGATTTGATGTAGTTTTGTATAATTTGTATGCTTAATAATGTTTTTGTTGAATTCAAATACAAATTTCTTGGCTCACTCAGTATAAAACACAACATTGCATGTCGATTTCGTATTAAAACAATGTATAATTTAAATTATCACTTATAATCTAACACAGTACTGCATCCTAGCTAGTTTCAGCTATTCAAAGGAATATCACTGAATTATAACCCTATTTTATTATACATCATTTTGTTCAGAAAAAATAAATAAATATAAATATATAATATCAAATGCTTCTATAAAAACATGGTCACAATAAATCTAAAAATAACTAAATGGAAATCAATCATCAATTGCAATATAAAAAGTATCGAACTATACTGAAGTGAACTACTTAGTGATAAACATGAAAATAAAATCACCAAAACCATGTATCAACACTGCCCCATTCACTGTACTGTTACATTCAAATATTCTGTTATCAAAGTTTATACTTTGCTGTTAAATATTGATTTGTACCAATTTTAAATTGAAAGGCTAAAAATTAGTGGCAGTTATATTGATCTTAATAATCCATTATATATAATCATCGATTTTTTGATGAGACCACAACAAAAGGGATTTTTATAGTCGATGATTGAGACTTCTAGGGTAATGTCGGAGGGATATTCACCACTGAGTGTAAAAATACAAGTGGGGATGTAGTATTTTACTACACACAAATAAAGATTTTCAATAATTCATTTTACTTTTTGGAATAAACAACAGTTTAGTTTGTAAGAATAGAAATACATCTTGTTCTGATTACTAAACCAGGAGAGATAAATAAAAAAAATATATGTTGCTGTCAGCAGTGATGATCTAAACCAATGATCGCCAAACTTCCTCAGTAACTGAGGAAAATTACCATATTTAAAATTTGTACTCAAGGCTGCTATGAAATTTATTCAATGATTATCTCAATAAACCTTACATTTCCATGGGGAAATCAAAAAGAAAACAAAGTAATATTGTTATACTAGCATTTTTAAAAATTTTGAATGAAAATAAGCAAAATAATTTATAATGAAATATATTTAAAGATTAATTTCAGTGCATAGAATTCATTTTTGAAATATGATGATTTTTACTTATATGATATTTACTTATAAAGCTATGCACCAGAAAATGACGAAATTAATAATTTACAAAATAATTTGATTATAAAGTGTATTTTATTCCTATTTAAAGTTTTCTTTATTTTAAGTATTTGTGAATATAGCAGGTATTTAAGCAATGTAATAAATACAATGTAATCAAATTAACATACATATAGCAAAAACTAAACTCTTGAATTGTTAAAATATTAAACCTGCTATTAAATACCATATATATATATATATATATATATATATATATATATATATATATATATATATATTAATGATGAACAACTATCATAATAATTTGGCTACTTACTGTAGGGCCTATATATAAAATAAAACAATGATATTATTTTATTTGAATGATATTTTTTCAATGATCATAAAATACACAAAATGTTTTTACCATTTTACTTCAAAATAATTTTAAAAGATGAATAAAAATTGATTAGACAAAAAAATTACAATATACTTCAATGTTACTAAAATAATATAAAATAAAAATACAGCATTGGAAAGGATTATTTCTTAATAAGAAGGATTGCACTAATTTTCACAAACAATTTTTAAAGTTAGGTGAATAGTCATTGGCTACTTGAGTGCAATTATCCAAATGTTCATCTGTGAATCTGTTTCTGTTATATATTTTTTTTATCATCTTCATGTTTGAGTCACCAAAAAATATTCGTGAAAGCCATTGGAAGCTCAAGAGTGTTGATTTGACAACTGATGATCTAGACCATGCTTGGTCTAAGGCACATAGGCAAGCTAAGGAGCTAAGGAGTTCTCTGGAAGGTTGAATTTCCCACAGTGGTAGTGTTTTTAAACATATTACCATATTTCTACATTTATCTTAAAGTGTAGCCAATGTAGTTAAAACTATATTAGAATGTTAGAGTCAAAATCTAAACCACTCTAATTTAATTCATTGTGGAATTAACAAGTGAGATATGTTTTTTATTTTATGGAACTGGTAGATGTGTCAACTGTAATGAACTACACTTGTGGAAACTTCAATGACCAAATGAATGAAAACACAATTTTCCACAAAAAATCACTTTATTTGTGCAACATAAGACGACGTTTCAATGACTAGGTCATCATCTTATCAGTACATGCACACAGACCGTACTGACAGTGATTTTGTGTAAAAAATTGTGTTTTCAATAATTTGGTTGTTAAATTATTGTTTGTTTTTCTCAATATGGCTATTAAAGTAAGTCTTATGAAAATAAATCTTTACACTGAATCTTCTGGTAGTTGTATCACATTGCCACTATATCAATAACCACTTCTATTATAATCTGTTAAGTACCCCTACCACTATCTGTCTTCATGTTGAGCAATTCATATAAAAGAAAAATTTAATAGAATCTAATAATCCAGTGTATCAACAATAATATTTAACTCATGCACAATGTTGAACCCATTATTTTATTTAACATACCTCCACAGAATTCCTCACATTGTAGTTCTACTGTTGAGTTACAAACTTTTTCTCTCATTTTATTGAATTTTGGATTTGGGTCTGGAGTGACTGCCATTGGTGGAACTGAATGACAAGATAATAAACAATGTTTTATATTTGTAAATATGGTTTAAAGGTAGGCTTTTATCATACACAAGTTATATATTATTACTTTCATAAAGATTAAATAACTATTGATTAAAAAAAAAATACCTTTATAATTTTTATTTATTTACTTATTATTTAAATTTATTGTCTAGTTATTTTAAAATTGAACTGTTTTGAAATGTTTAGAACTACAAAGATATTTACACAACATTTTTTCATTTGTAGCAATTTTTATTTGCTTCTTTGTCACTGACATAAATTTTGTTCACCAATTCAAAACTTGTATAAATGAACAAATAAATGAAAAAAATGCTTTATTTACAAAACAAAGGAAGTTATCATTAACAAAAATTATAATGACTAGATGAACAATTATAAAATGTAAATTAGTAAGAACTTTTTATTAAACCTTTTTTATAATGTATACATCAGAAATAAATTAAAGTCCTTGATGTATGTGTTTACTCGTTTTAAAGGAGCAATGGTTATAGATCTTTTGTCCAGTTAGTACACTACTCTTGAAAGCACTTTTATCCTCTTAGTTATCTAAACACTAAACTAAACTCCATTTTTTAACAGCCCGTGAAGAGCTTTGGTCTACTAGACAGATTTTTAGTTCTATAATATGTGGTTGGAACATCAAAATTCCCATCACCATTGTTCTAACATTCTCAACTAGAGTTTTATACCAAATGTAGCTTCCTAATTTTCTTCACAAAGCTGGGTCATCTCCATAAAATGTTTCAAACCTGGAACCTCACACTCGTGAAGCCAGAGCACTAACCACTATACTAGCCAGAAAGCTTCTTACTTATCTACAGTTCTGTTTACTACAGTAGAACCTCTCTTAACCGGTCTAGTCGGGACTGACACCCAGGCCGGTTGCCCGTTTGGCCAGTTAATCCGAGGTTCCTGTTAAACAAAGCTTTTAACAAAGCTGGTCAACTCGTCAGATTCCCCTGTGTCAAGTCTTTTAAAACACATTTAACCGCGTCTCAAACAAAACCAACACACGCTTCCGTTTTCGTAACTCGCTCATTTTTATTTACTGTATATACTGTACGTAGATCATAACCAGTCAAATACAAGAAGAAAACTGAAAAGAAATGTTATATTATCCATAATGTATACTAAATTGATTCGTGGAAAAAAATTCGGCCCATCAAACGTTTTTGCCTTTATATATCTGCTATACCGACGACGGGTGCCAATGCCGCGGTGATTTTACGCCGCCGACAATGGGATACCGCTATCGACAAAATCGTTTGACTCACCGCCGCTTTGGTGTTTCAATTACAATTTATTTTTGGAAACTCTCATCGAACCAGTACACTACGAAATAGGCCGGTTAATCCGAGGACCGGTTGATCCGAGGCCGGTTAACAGAGGTTCTACTGTATTTACTTTAATTAAAAATATGCAAATCCTTATAAAAATGTTGTATATATTAAAAATTTATACCTACCTAAAAAGTATAATATATTACAAATTTAATTATAATAAAATTCTTAATTATATGCTTCACAGAAAAAAACAATATATTATTTTATAATACATAAAGAACAATAATTATAATTAAGAATTGCAGTGATAAGATAATAAACAAATTATAGGGGAGAGTGGGGGAACTGTGTGGAGTGGGTAATTGTGTGCACTAATGTTTTCTACATGTCAAACAGCATTAGATGTTTCTAGTCAGTACTAAAGTATAGTGGGAACCATGTGAATTACCATGAGTCACCAGCCTTCCTGCCCAACTTAATTGTGTAGATTATGAGAGTAGAAAAACTGTAAACAGTGAATAGTGTTGTTAATTTTGCTCTTTAATAACATTTTCTTTATTAAAAATTGATTAATTTTTGTACTAATTATCATTAAAAAATTTTTTTTATTAAAATAAAAGAGTACACTGTTATTTATGGTTATTCACCCGATACCATATATTGGCGCTATACTACAAGCACTTTCACCTTTACGCAAGCGTTTTATAAATTCTAGTTTTTATGAAAGGTCCAAAACAACATGGTTCCGTTTTTCACTCATTTTGAAACCACATTCAAAAAGCTTTTATATGAAACACTCTGACTAAACAGTTGACTAGGAGATCAGTTAAGTTAGTCATGACACAACTAAACAAACTGATCAATGACATTAGCATTCCCTGAATGGAGTAAGAGGGGACGATGAGTAATCATCTTAGAATGTGGGCGGGTTTATCCCCATTAGCTCTTGCCTCAAATGCTATGTTTTCACTTCCTTCACATGCCACACATTAAGTAGACAGTCAAGAATTTGTTTTGATGCTATTTTTTGTTTGTTTCCATAACATTTACTTATGAGTACATTTAATGTTTATGCCATTGTTCATTTCATTCACCAATGTGGACAATGAAATATATTGTTATAAAACGATATTTATTTTTCATTGACATTACGGTTAATTGAAACTGATGGCTAAAAGGGTGACGGAATATTGAGTTTCCACTGTACTTTTACTTATAAAATAAATTTCATGTTTATAAATCATAATAGCATTTCATTTACCTGACATTTAACTGGTTACACACTGTTGCCCAACCACATGCAAATGGTTACCCCAAGGGTAGGAGAACCGTGTAGAAATGTATAATTTTGTATATACATAATTATTGATTTATGAAATGACATTTTATTCTAAGAAACTACAACAACCAAGGAAAAGTTTTACTAGTTGATTGACCAGTTAATCTATAAAAGGTTTGGCACCAAAGTTGATTTTGGTTAAGTGGGCACAGTTAACCTTCCCCTAAATAATATTAATAACATAATTGGGATTTAATAATGAAATTCCAGAATCAAACCCACCACAGGCTTTACAGCTCAGCCTATTAGAGGTATCTTGCAAGCCATACTAAATCTTCACCGTTCAAATGATTTTAATATATTTCTCTTACTAATTCAAAAAAATTAAACCATCTCAATTTTATTTTCTTCATAATAACATATATATTTAGTGAAAAGACAAATAAATATTTTAGTAGTAACAATAAAATAATTTTCATATGTACTGTGCACAAACAAATCAAAGTTCAACTATGATTATAGTTATAAATAAGAAGGACTCACTATGTCTGGGTACACACAAGTGTTTATCAATTACATCTCCCCATTGATCATTTTTGGCATAAGTCAAATTCTCCAAAGAAGTAAACCCATGTATCCCTTTTTGTGAGATCATGTACCATTGAGATCGGAATTGTAAGTCTTGTATTTTGCCACTTCCTAAAACAAATTGTCAAATACAATAAGAATAAATTGACTTGTGTAAGGGTTTAATTTCAGTAAATAGTTAAACACAATTCTCAAAATAAAATATTTAATTAGTTAAATATATTTCAACTATATTAATACCTCAGTAATAACACTAAATACAAGTAACTGACTACAACTATTTATAATTAATTAGTAATTAGTATAGAACAGTGGTGGTTCATCCATAAGAAATGAATATTTTATTTTCTGAATTTATACAAAATTAAACATTTTGATTTGATACTAGAACAACGAAAATGATATGTTACATGTGTTACAACACAGACAAAAGAGTATTGTAGTAATCAGTATTGGTTATTGGCTTATTGGCTAGATTGGGCTGTGCATGGCTGGAACGTACCGTAGAAAGTAGTGCACAGGTAGTTAGTGTAGGGAGGATAGCAGAATAAAAGGATCTTTGGGCTGCAGTCAGTACAATGCGAGACAGCTTTGAATAGTGTTCAGTTTGTTTGCTCTACCAGCTATTAGGCCTTGTTAGTAGTTACCTAGTTTATGGTATTTTGAAGAAATTCATTTGTTTGGTGGTTTGTTTATGGTTTATTAATTAATTAGTTGCATATATTATAATTCTGTTTTGAATTATTATTATTACTTTAAAAATTGAAACACTATGGAAATAAATAGTGTTACTAATTTTCAAAGTATTAGTTTTAGTAAACTTTATTTAGAAGAAAAGAAAAAAGAAAAATTTAGGATGTCTTAAGCCAAATTTGGAAATTAGTCAAGCCTCAACAATCCGGCAAAAATCTTGCATGAAAAAATTTTAATAAATCTATTTATGAAATTTATAAATAGTTATGTGGGTGTGACCAAAAAAACCCCTATTCTGTTTTCCTTGCCTTGGTGGTGATGTGGCTTGGACAAAAATTGGTGTAGTAGATCTCAAACATATCACTGATAAAATAAAGAAACACAAATATTCTTCCGCACATTTCAAAAAACATAATGGGTTTAGCTATGCTTGGAACAGTAAATATCACAGTTCAGGCAATGTATAGGCAAAATTTAAACAAATATAATGAAGTGAAAAAAAAATGTGAAATTTTATCAATAATATTTGATTGTATTAAGTTGTGTGGTAAATTGGAACTTCCAAGGTCATGACAAGACATTTGATTCATTTAACCAAGGATTTTTTTTGAGGTTTGTTGATTTTGCTGGAAAGTTGGATGAGTCTTTTAACTTCTAAATATTTTAAGGGCACCCCCAAAACCAAACAAAATGAGTTATTAGCGTGCATTCTAGAAATGTAATGGGATGAAATAATATCCCAGATTAAGGACTCTAAATTTATATTGGTAATGGCAGATTACACTACAGATATTTTTGAGCAAACGTAAAAACTTATTGTGTTTCGTTATGAACTACAAGGGAAATTTTTTCTAAACATTTTGGATTTTTTAAATCTCAGAATGCTAAGAATTGTCATAATGTATTACAGAACAGTTAAAAATTGTACTAAAAGAAAACAATCAAAAACTAATTGCATAACACATCTCCGCTACTGTTATGAGCGGACAAAAAGGAGGAGAACAGAACATTATAAGGGAACCTTTCCAAATGCTCATTTTGTACATTGTTATGCATATCAGTTAAATCTAGTGTTGGAAAAAGCTGCTTCACAAAATACCAATTATCAGCACCCTTCATGGTATAACCTGTATTTTTTCAAAGTTTTCCTCAAGATTAGCTGTTCTAAGCAATATTCTCAACGAATCCCTACCTGCTTGCAGAATCAGTCAATTCAATTGCAAGACAAGCAGTAATAAAATGGGCCAAGGAAGAGTACATCGAATGGCCAGAGATTGGGTAAGCGTCTTCTTTCAGGACCAGATCTTGTGCTGTCAAAGCTGCTGGTTCAGTATGACAGAAAGACCCTGAGACAAATCATAGCCATGATTACCGGATATGGCCATATCCGGAGCCACTTAAATAAGGTGGGTTGGTTACAAATCTCACTTAACTGTCGTCTTTGCGGTCTTGTACCTGAGACTGCAGTACACATTTTGTTTGATTGTGAGGTCATGGAGCCCAAAAGGAGAATCTATGGACCCCAACAACCAGACATAAATTTTGACAAAAACCAAACTGCACAAGATCCTGGAGCTTGTTAGAGGCACTAGGGTCGGTGTAAGGTGAACAAGAAATGGGAGCACAATAGGCTCATAGCCGAAGTGCCTGAGGCCAATTAGAGCTTCAACAATATGTCCCCAAGGAAAAAACAAATCAAAAAACAAATTCTTCGTAGATCAAATACAAGGTGGAATTTTAATAGTCGAACAGTAAGTTCCATTTTTTAAATAAAGACGCTTTAAGGAAATGCTTCATAGAACTGCAACAAATAAAAATTAACAAAACTATAATACAGTCGATATCCAGGCTTCTTGAAATGCTAAATGATGGTGATTTCAACTTTTGGTTATCTTTTTTTTCAGTACTTAAAATTAGGAACTCTCCACCTCTAAAATGAAAAAAAAAAAAAAAAAAAAAAAAAAAACACAATAGTCAAATATTATTTCTGATAAGGAAGTATGTGATACAGTTGGGTATCAAACAAAAGAGTGGTTTTCTTTTCTAGACACCTTTCAGCAGCTAAGTTATTTTCAGAAATTATTTTTATAAGAATAGACCAAAACATGAATTTCCTCTCCAAGAATTAGAAGAAACTGTTGAAGCATATCCCTTTCTCAATAAAAATCAACAAAATTATTTAAAAACATTTAAAAACAGAACCATCTATCTTGTACAACATAAATGAATTTCGGAGAAATACAGGCATTTCAAAAAAACATCAGCTTGTGATAGATAGTGACATTGATAGCCCATTTATTGATGTATTTACTTTAATGAAAATTATATTAACTGCAACTATGACTACTGCTGAACCTGAGAGGTGTTTTTATATTCTAAAGAGAATAAAGACATTCTTAAAGAACACTATGGCCGAACAACGGTTGTCAGCTTTGCTGGTTGTGTTGTATGCTGAGTTGTGAAAAACAAATGATTGTCAACATTTCTAGATTTAATGAAAAAGTGATAGAGAAGCTGGATTCTAGGAAAGAAAGAAGAATGGACTTTATATACAAATAATCTGTAGAAAGTAAAACATTTATTTTTAGATGTTACTCACGTTTATTTTTTATAACAATCAATAACATATTCCTTCTCTAGAACATGTGTTGTTTTTTAGATTTTTCAATTTAACATAAATTTTGCTTGTGATAAAAAATTACATTTTTTTTTTCAGTGACTGGAGATATTGTTGTATTTTTTTAAGTCATAAAAATTACAGATTTTGTCACTGATTAGAGATATTGTATTTTTCAAAAGTCATAAAAATTACAAATTTTATTTTCTGTAACAACGTGGTAGCTGATAAACATAGTCTAATTAGTTTAATTATTTTATTTGGTTTTAAATTTACTCATTTTGTTGCAATCTATCAAAAATAAAATAAAGTTAGTAAAACAGCTGTTTTTATTGAAAAGAAAACAATTAATTTTATGGGTAAAAAAGTTCTATTGCAGCTATGCACCCCTTCCTCCAATCAAGTTGTCATTTATGTAAATTTTTATTGTATTAGTTTCAAATGTATTGTAAAATTGTATTTAATTACAAATGTTTTTATATTGTTTGGATTGTTTTAGATATTTTATTGTTGATATTTAAAAGTAGAAAATGCTTTGATAGACACTTTGTAAATTAATGTTAAATTACTTTCTACTTATACATGTTGTATTCTTTTTATAGTTGGATATTTTTTGTTTTTAAAAATCAAATCTGTATATTATTTATATTCTCTTATGCAATATAATTTAATGACTTGTCTCATGCAATGTATATTGTCGGGGGGACTAAATAAAATGAGGTTCACAAGCCGCCACTAGTATAGAATGGGTATATTAGTGGGTACTTATATTAAGACTTCATACTTTTTTAAGAGAATGTAAACAAATCTTTAAAGTAATTATAAGAAGATATTGAGACAGTTTAACAATTTTTTGTTTGATTGTAATTTTTGTATTTGTCGTTTACTTTTGAGTCTAAATACTATATTAATTACTGTAATGGACTTTTAGGTTTAAAAATTATTATTTGTAATATGTACAAAATATTATTATGTGTATTGAGATTCCCCCATTTATGGAACAAATGATCAGATTGAAATGGTTGTTGGGGATATACAAACTTTGGAATTTTTATAAATTACAAAAAATGTGTACTTCCCCTGTATGAATTACTATTAAATATAAACTGGAATTTCAATCAATTTTATTTTGGTTTTAAAGTTATTGGAAACATTTTCCCTCAACAGTTGTTAGTGTTAAAAAGCCCCTAATCCCCCTGTTCCCAAGCTCTTTTGATTATTTGGAAGGAAGTATTGCCTACTTTTTTTATTTTATACCATCAAATTTTCCCTTTGGTTTTTACAGTCTAATTTTATGATTTAAATTTAAACTTTTTATCACTAATTAGCCCATTATCTTTTTGGTTATTCCTTTAAAACTCTTAATTAATTAATTAATTAGTTCTATTTTTATATAATACATTAAATTTGGATTTATTATTTATCCACTAGAACATGATAAATAATACCTTAGGGTTACTAAGGGCATGACTATCTCCCTCTCTTCTGTGTACTATTTTACTTCAGGTAGGATTTCCCGGTTATCTTGAATTCCATTTGAAATAACTACATTTTTCTTCTTTTCTATAATTTTCCTTTCACTGGATGGATTTCTTAACAAATAGCAAATAAATTAGAATCCTTGATTTCACTAACTGTTTAGTCGCTTTAAAATGTCTTTTTCCTAGACCTGAGCTATTATCTTATTCCACTAGATTTTCATTGGATGGTTTTCTTTCTCGGATACCTAATTTTTTTGGGATTCATTTTTTTGCTGCATTCGTTAAAATTTTAGATATTTTTCTCGTCTATTAATAAATCAAATATTTTCCTTATTATACAATTCCCCCTCTCCCCCCGAAATGCTTTTAAATCAGCTGAGTTTATTTCCCATTTTGAAATGGGTGTTAAATTTTGAGCATAATTCTTTTTCAGGAGAATGCTGGTTATCACAGGCATGTGATCACTAGACATATCCTCCCCTATTACCAATTTCTCAATGTGAGAGCCCAGGCTGTTAGGATTAAGTATATGTAAATATTATGACTGTATGTATTTATTGTAAAGTTTTATGTATGTATGTATTGTGTATATTAAATGTATTGTAATCAAATAAAGAATAGAATAAGTATAATAAATATAAAATACAATAAATATATTAAAATAAGGAGGAACATATGAAAACTATAATGAGAACCAGCTGTTGCAAAATAATTCAAAAAATGTTAAAATGTTTGCCTTGCGAGTACAATGACCGACACACATTACACAAGTGCATATAAGCCCTTACAAAGTAGATATGTGGCCAGTCTTTGTGAAGTGTATGACTGAGGGAGCAAGAGAGAATCGTCGGACAGCGAGAGAGATAGAGAGAGCCCACCAAATAATTATCCAAGAGTCTCCACAAAAACAGGGGTGAGCAAATATTTGTGTATAGAGTGATCTGGTAATTGTCTCAAAGTAGAATAAACAACAGTTGGAATCAATCTGGGTTCATATGTTAAAATAGATGTATTTTGATACCAATGTATTTAGGATACACCCTTAATTTGATAAGATAGGTCGATATTTTATATTAGCATAATAAGAAAGTCAATCTAAATGAAAATGATATTTGGAGTAGGTAAACAATATAATAAATATTGAGTACAAAACTGAACCACTGATGATTATTTTATTATGTTAATCAAGAATCCAGGCCTAACAAAGGTAAATTTCTAACAAGGCTCATTGATGCTAAAGCGAAATATATAGTGCTGCATGATCCAGTACTACAGTAGTAGACTGGTTGGTTGGGATCTTGTCAGTGTTCAGAAGGATTAAATTATTATCGATTATCCACTCAAACATCAATTTCCTCCATTTGGTTTTTTGCACTCCAAACCCTGTGATTTGCATTAAAGTTTCAATGAGGAATTTTCTTCTTTTGTCAGTATCACATTTAACTCTTATTTCAATAATGTTAATTCTGAAGGAACACAAATGCTAACTATTAGTTATTGGTAATGTGTATGAGTAATTTGTGTATAATAGTAACCCTAATTTGTTCTATTTTATATTTCACTAACTTTGTTACTTACAATGTAACATATTTAAAACTGTTAATTTACCTAGTAATTTTTACATTTATATTAAATTATATTTCCTTTTTTTACACATTTATTTATAAACATTGTAAATTCTGACATTTTATAAGACTCTATTTTGAGATAACTTGGGAACTGATTCAATCTGGGTCAACACAAAAACAAACCAATTTATTTATGTAGTTATATACTGTATTATAAATAGCTAGAATGTGTAAAATAATAAAGCTTGTTTATTTATGCTGATCAAAATAAATCATCTTATTTCATGCTTTCCAGTAGGCTATTGGTTTTCACCAATCAGATTAATGTAGTTCATAAGATAAGCAGTATTTTCTTACCTAATTTATAAAGAGATGTTTTGGCCTTTCTACTTAATTCTTTCGAAGCTTCGTCAAAAGTAAATGCAATTATAATATCATTATCTAAAACTTGATCTGCAAGCCAATGTTCTAATGAAGTACTGTTTTGACTGTAGAGATCAAAGTTTTGAACTGCAACCACTTGAAAATGTGTAGAGTCCACAATTGCTGCATTTAGTCCTCTTCCACCACCATTAATATTTCCTCCTATCACACTACACATTGACATAGTATTAAATGAAATATTTTAAACATGTATATTTATATGTATTCTATATTATATATACTCAATAAACATCAATAAACCCCTGTTAAATCAGACTCTATTAATCCAGACTTTGCTTCATCTTGAAAATGACCACTCCGTATTCTACAATAATATTAATTTGATAATGTGTCTGACAACTCGTCATTACACATGTATTCCAGAAATATTGCACCTGTAGGCCTACCTGTAAAATGAGGTTAAAGGAATTTAGAATTAATATTTTGAATTTTACTACACAAATTATTTAAAAAAAAATTTTTTAAAGAAAATATTAAATTTATAAACAGCTAATACATTGAATAATAATAAATCTTAAATGGTTAAACAATATTTGATTTTAAGTGTTATTTAACACTTGTTACCAGTCCTTTGTTGAAATATAGTTTATTCTTTTAAGATCGATGCTATGTCGACCCCTTGATGAAATTCCGCCATTATACACATGTGGTGAGATTTTTACCGGCATTAGATCAGTCACACTTTTCGAGAATTCCATTTTACTTGAATGAAATTCTTATTTAGATTAATGTTGTAATACCAAAAAAGGTTAATTTGAATAAAATATTTATTATAATAGAAATCGTATTGAGTAAAGGGTAATGGAACGTAAGTCAAAAACATGACTTATGGTTCTTAAGATTAAAATAAAGTAAATTCGTATTAGAATAGGTTTCCAAACACAAATAAATAATAATGTATAGATTTTAAGGAAATTTAGTCATAAGAAATTTAATAAATTTTGTGTGTTATAAAAAATATAGACAACAGACTTGTTGTCAAGGGAATATATTTGAATAATGTGAGTGACGAGATGTGAGTTGTAATTAACGCAAACACAGCGAGATTTGAGTCCCTGTGGAAAAGTCTGTGAAACCTGTACCAACCGGATATAGAAATTCACCATGCGTTTTCGTCAGTCTTAAGGCAGCGGTTGGAGCTGTAGGGTGTGTTTAGTAAAGTCTTAAGTCAGAGTGGAACAGAAAAATGTAGTGTAAAGTTTGATTCGCTTGTGAAGTAATAAGACAAAATCTTGTTCCGAATTAATCTAAACGCATGTAATTTGAACAGTACATTCGAGTGTGTTAAGATGATTAGATTGATTTGAACAGACAATGTGTTTCCTAAAAAATAGCGTGTTGCAAATTAGGACAATAGACAGTCGCACGCGCAATATTATAATGGTCGAATGATAAACATTTATAAAGTATAGAAAATGAACTAATTATGCTGAAAGACATTCGTAAAAGAAAAATGCAAAGTGTGATTGGAGCAATTTCAATCAACCTAGTTCTACGCGGACTGCACAAAGGACTTATCATCAAAGCCACATTTCAGACATCACTACGGCACAAAGAGCTTTGCTACAACGGACTGGTAAAAAATGTGTTATTCAACACAAAGAACTTAATTTATGTATTATGTGAAGTTTAAAATGTTTTATGTTCTAAAATTTATAATTTGATATTTTAATAATTACGTTTTCTAAATGAATAAATATTACATGTCCATTGACATATTCTTTTTAAAAGTAAAATAAATTCAATATTAAGTAACAGATATTTCAATCTGTTTTATTTCTTAAATATTTTTTTTTTAGTTGCAACATAAAGTTAAATTCAAGTTTTCTAAAAATAGTCCTTCTTCTAAGGTAATAAAAAACTTAATCTGGATAGGATGTTAGTCTTAGTTGATTTGTTTGATATTTTTGTGATAACAAATGCCATGTATTAATTTATTTTACTTTAATAAATTCATGTTAAAATTTCAGTTTCAAGTGTTTCTCATTCTCAACCAGAAATCACTGTGAGTACACTAAAAAAGAACTTACACCCTGAGATTATAATAATTAAATTCATTTTCTAAATTGGTAAGCAAAAAGCTTCCTGGCGCCCTCAGCTGAGCAAACATTTAATAAAAAACTTTAATGAAAATAACTTCATTCTTTTCTTTTAAAAATAAACTAGTAAAGTAATAAATTCAATAAAAATAACCTTCAGTTATATATTTTTCAATTATTACAATTATCGCCCAACTTTTGGGGCTGTTAATGTTGAAAGTAGTAAACCCCAGTAATTTTACAATATTTACAATGTCTATCAACCTTTTGTCTATGAAACACCTCACAATTGTTCATGCTCGCAAGACATAACTCGCTTTCACCTTTTTAGCGTGCTTTGGCACAAAACACATTGTTCTATATTATATAAGAAAATACTACTGTCTCTGGTATTCGAGCGTTCCAACTAGACTCTATTTAACACATCTCGCCACCTTAAAAGTTCTAAAAGGACTTTGAAACGTATTCACTACATTTTCTTACAAATTTCTTAGCACTCAAAACACGTCTGATCCATTCAACTGTCCCCTTCTGACTGACTTCTGCACCTCGTGGTTTTTTCCACATCCCGCGATACAGGGTTCACAGTTCCTATAACACAGACATCGCATACAATCTCGTCTTTCACGGGAAATGATCTCGCATAGCCATAGACACTGTTCAAATTATTTTTGCCTGACAATAAATTTCGTCTATAATTTTTTTAAACAAACACTATCAAAATATATTCTACAAATTATAACTAACATTTTACACATCATATTATTTAAATTTGGAAATCTATATTTACTTTTTATGTTCCCTTATTTTAATATGTACATCGAGTCATCATTTGACTTCCAATGTCTCCCTCCCCTAATTAAACTAATGTTTCCCGGTTACTTTAAATATTCAATTCAATTTGACCCTTTTTAGGTATTAGATGCTTTCTCTTCTGAATAAAGTATCCATAACACAAAAACTTGAATAGGAGACATCAAATGCAGAGTATGAGATTGCATAACAAACTGTTCGACGTAGAAAAGAAAAGATTATATTTTCTGTAGTATTGAATGATATTTAATTATTTTGAATTAAAAATAAACTACTATAGGCTACATGTTTTGCTACTTGTTTTGTTACATTATTGCATCTTATACTAAATTCATTCTTTCTTTGATTTAATCCGGTTATTCAAGATATATATAAGATGGCTTTTGAGAAATTATCATCTGACCCTGGAATCCTTTTTATGAAGAAACTTCCTAAAGAGCTCAAAGAGCCAATGGTAGTGGAATTCTTTAAAAATAAACTGAAGCAATTGCTGAAAGTGAGAACGATTTCCTCAGTGAGGGAGTTTCTTACAGCCACTTTATAAACTATTTTATAAAAAAATTACCCTTTACATGAGCCTACATGTTGTATTATTCTAATATTTATTTTTAGTAATTTAGATTATAGTTATATGTTATTTGTATTAAATGTATATATTATCTTGAATTACTTCTATGTTATGATAATGATATACTGACTTGTATTATACCATAATTGTATTGTCTGGAAGATTAAATAAAGTTAAATGAAATTAAAATCATATGGAGACCTTCGCTTACAAAACAAACAACAAATAATCATTGTAGGTTGAACTTACTATTTGCCTTGTATACAAAGTTTTGGCTGGTCATTTTTGTCTTGACCTGTATATACATGAACTGGAATACTGTTTTCAGGACACTCTTCCTGAATACCACAGTTTGGTAGAATTTCAGAGACTTTAATAATTTCCTGCAGTTGTCTCTCTCCTGTAAAATAAGATCAACTATTATAAATGCATTTTTTTATTTACAGAGAGATGAAAATTCTCACCTCTCTGTTACCTAAAGTTTGAACAAAAATTTATAAATGAAACCTTGTAGATTAGGGGGTAAAGGTACTAATTTTTCAAGCATTAAATTTTTTTAGTGTTCCCGCAGTGTAGATTTTTATTTTCCATAGCTTCATGTCTTTATTACACCTGCTATTTATAGATATCAAAAGAGCCTTTGACAGCACGAACAGAAATATATTGGGAATATTAATAACAATATATGCTTTCCTGATAAAATAATAAATGTGATTAATCTAGCCTACTGTACAATGGTTTTAAAATAAGAATGGTGCACGAAGGAGAGTTATCAGCCAGTTTTGAACCACAGTCAGGTGTAAAGCAGGGCTGTTTGCTGTCAGGGATATTATTTTTGGTAATTAGTAACCAGACCAGGAGGAACTCTACAGTTCAAGGATTGTGCTAACATAAAGAGTCTTTGATCAGCTAGAACATTTCAACTTTGCAGACGACACATGTCTTATATCTGCACAAGACAACTCCAACAAAAAATACACTTGTTGAGAGGAAAAGTGGAGAAAATAGGACTGAAGGTGTATCAGAAGAAGAACAAATACTTGTCAGCGTGCAATGATGATCTTCCATAAAAGTGGAATATCAAGACATAAAGGAAGTGGATGAATTTGTAAACTTGGAAAGTGTTATCAGCACAGTGGGAGGCATAAGGGAGACGTAAAATGCAGACTTGGTAAGTTGTATGCTATATTTAGGAGCCTAAAGAAGATATGGAGCACAATAAATCTTTCGGAGAAAAGGTAGATGAGGATTTTCAATTCTAATGTGAAACTTTCAGTTAAACAAGCTGATGGTTGGGAAAGTCCCAATATTCATGAATAAAATTTTGAACAATACTTAAAATAAGATGACCAGCCTCAGTCAGGAACGAAGAGCTATGGAAATGAACAAAGCAAGAATCCTTAGAGGTCCAAATTATGAGAAGGAAATGATGATGGATTGAGCACAACATGAGGAAAAGGAAAATAGACATTGTCAAAGAAGCACTGGTGTGGAATCCTGTAGAAAACAGAAGTGGGTTTGAGATGCCTAGATACACGTGGAGGAGGATCCTGGGAGAGGAGTTAAGAGAAGCTGGCCAAAGATGGAATGAGAGAAGTCGGTAATCATGTACAATGGAGAGGAACAGTTAAAGCCCTATGTTCCTGAAGAAATGAAACCGATTGAGTGAAGAAAGTCAATTGTGTCCACTGAGCTTGAACCTGTTAACCTTAGCAGTACAAAGTTCAAGTTATAGCCTTATAATATTTTAAATAGAAGCCTACACTTTGTTTTTTATACCGATATAAAAATATATTTCAATCCTTTGGCTGCTTAGCTACAATCTATTGTATTTCAGAAATATTTTTTAATAACTGCTGCGCAACAATCTACCATTGTTTCATTTTAGAGGCTCATAGTAATAAAGTTATTTCATTGAAGGCCTAGGATTTTGTATCAATACAGTATCCTTAACTGTTTAAGTTTAATTTTCTGCTACATACTTGTATTCATTCAACATTTATACAGAAATAAGACAAAATAAACCAGGCCATGTTCTAAAGATAATGTACATTTGTTTATTTAATGCAATGATGATATGTTTTTGATGACAAAAACTATGCTAATTATTTCAATAATATAAATGAGTGTATTGATTTTGTAAGTGATCATGAAGACAGTATTATTAGTGATTTGATACATATACATTTGTTAGTAGTCATAGCAGCAGAAGTGTTAAGACAATTTGATTCTTAAAAAAATTATGAAACCTTTCAAGAAAGCGTTTCTTTAAACTTTTGAATTGCATGTATCCCATAAAAAAGATTTTGACCATTTATAGTTAATGCATTTTCTGTGATTTTAAGAAAAGATTATTGATTTATTGACCCCACATTTTTTATGAATGGTCACTGATTTATATTAAAATTTTGTAAATACAATATATACAATAAATACATTATTTTTACCATTTTAGTTTTTTTTAGAGAGAGTTGTCATTTTTTTTTACAGTAAGCCGTATTTTACTTACCCTTCAAAATTATGAAACCTTTCAAGAAAGTGTTTCTGAAACATTTGAACTGCAAACAAGTACCACATGGAAAAGATTGTAACCTTTTAGAGTTCTTGCATTTTCTGTGATTTTAGTAAAAGCTTATTGGTTTATTGACCCCCCCCCCCCCATATTTGTTATGACTTTGCACTGTTTTATATTTTAAATTTTGTAAATATAATATATGTAATAAATAAATAATTTTTACTCTTTTAGTTTTTTAATTGACTAATTTTATTTCTCATTTATTTTCAAAACCAAAGTATATACAAACAAAAAGTATTCATAATAAAAATGTTTATTTAGGAGCTATATCAGCCAATAAGTGAAATTGAACAATGGACATCTTAGAAGGTCAAATATCTCAAAATCAGACCAAAATCTAAGGTAAAATGTGAAGGTTTATATCTATGACCTAAACCACATGTACAATAAAATTGTGATTCACCTTGGAAAAACTAAAATTTATGTATATTACAATTATTAACTCACAAATCTTTATTTTATGTGCAGTTTGACATGTTGGTTTGTATTT
Source organism: Aphrophora alni (assembly GCA_963513935.1). Classification (NCBI taxonomy): domain Eukaryota; kingdom Metazoa; phylum Arthropoda; class Insecta; order Hemiptera; family Aphrophoridae; genus Aphrophora; species Aphrophora alni. The sequence continues at coordinate 21,542,685 of OY740765.1, read as the reverse complement.
AAAATTAAAATACAAAATTTAATTTTGTATTGTAAGCTAATTTTCATACAGTCATCCTACTAAGATTGTGATCATGGATCATTTTCATTTTTGTCATTTTTTTTTTTTTTTGACGATAGCGACCATTATAGTTTAAGTCCTTAGAAGCTTCATTTCGTAAAAATTATTAGAGCTGATTTTGATAAAGTTGAATTTTTGCAATTTTATCTTATGACATGTTATGCTCAAGACATAATTATTGTTTCTTCTGTGTTACCACGAAAAAAAGAAGGCGAAGAAAAAACATTGTAGGCCTACAAAAGTACAAATATTCCCACTCATTACATATGAAGGGTCAGGGGGAAAAACGATGAGAGTCAATCAGAATTGAAACTGAGAAAATTGAAGTTAAAAGTTTGAAACCTGACAGTTTAGAAATGTGTCATAAAATAGGGCAAATAACTATATAATACTAAGCCTAATATCTCTCCTGACCATTTAATCAATCAATTAATCCTAAAATAAATTATTCTTATACAATTTTTATAGTAAATAAAACTAGAATACATACCGTAATTGGGAAAAACGATGAGAGTCACTAAATAAGAGGGAGGCATGATGAGAGTCAGTACACAAATAAATAATAATTTCCCAAACTTTTATTTAAAAAAGCACTTGTCACACACTAAAAACAACATTATTTGAAAATAAACTTAACTATATAAATTACTAAGCCTGTAAAATAGCATGTAGACAGGCTAAAATAGTCTGATAACTTGTTCAAACTTGGATTTTATATCTCAGTGTTGTCTAGTTTTCTAGTTCTTGTGGGCCTATATAGTCTTATTGAGGTTTTGTCTAGATTTATTTTGTTTTGGTGTTGGTTGCTTTAGAAATTGTAGAAGCAGATTCGCTATAAAAAACATCAATACAGGTTCGGTTAGTTTATGTTTGGTCAGTGATGTAATGTTTAATTTAAGGAAAAATATTGTACATATTAAGACGAGATGCGTACAACTTTGTTTAACACTTCAATCAATAAATTTATTCTGATTAAAAAAATGCAATTAGGCTAGCGTACAAAAAGGCTAGCGTACAAGAAACTGACTCTCATCATTGTTTCCTCTGTGGCAACTGACCCTCATCATTTTTCCCCCTTACATGTATTCTTACCCATTAAATATCACTTGACTCCCATCGTTTTTCCCTAATCCAATGCCATAGTAGTTTACTATTGTGTCTAAGCTACAAGTTGACATTAATATATCAATATTGGTAATTATTTGACTCTCATCGTTTTTCCCCCTGACCCTTCATATGTATGTAAACACAAGACTATAAACACAACCAATAAATATTGAAAAACATTCTATCTTCTCACTTAAACATAGTATAGAAAAAGTTATGTGATGGAATCAAAAAATTAGTTTTGAGTTTTTGTGGAATTGTCCGTTTTGTTGTCTCCTGGCTCTAAAAATTGATTTTTGGAATAACATCGGTCTTCACTCTGAATGAGAACTATTTGATAAGCCAATGACATTGACATGACACTGCTCTCAAATCACACGATTCATTTTATTTCTGACACTTACCATATCTTATTAAGGCACACAAAGTTTCAAGAGGTTTCTAATAGACAAATTCTGACAGTGTTCAAAAGCGGATAAAACTGTGTTCTTTGCTGTAATTGAAAAAAAGTTAATTTCATGTGCTAATAAAGAACTTCTTTTTGCATGGAACCACTAAGGAAACTGAAGAAAACTAATTAAGGTTTCTGCTCTGTCTGTTGGCTCACTGAATTTTGTTGTGTACTAGTAAAAATGATTCTGAGTACCTGGGATGTTCAAATGATGTCACAACTGAAGCGATGTTCAATAAAATCCATGATATTCTCTTAAACAATTGTTGAATATACTGCATAAACATTTGGGTATGGTGAAATTATCGGCAAAATGGGTGTCGTGTTTGCTCACAGTTTTGACCTGACCATTTCAAAGAGTGTTTAGTGTTTTGGTATGTTTGGAAGCAGAATTCAAGTGAGTTTTTGAGGTATTATGTAACCATTGCTGAAGATCTATTAATTACAACACTACAGATATGAAAAATCAATCAAAGCAGTGGATCTCTCATGGCAAATGTGCTCCAAAGAAAGCAAAATCAGTTCCATCAGTTGGAAAGGCCACAACCACAGGATTCTGGGATTTGCATGGCATAATCTTAATTGACTACCTGGAAAAGAGAAAAACGACTACAGTACAGTATTATGACTCTTTATTGGATCAATTTCATAGTAAATTGATGAAAAAGTGATTCTACTTTGAGAAGAAAAACTTTCCACTCTATAATAATCTACCAGGTCACATGTTTAAAATTGCCATGGCTAAAAATTGTCAAATTCAGCTAATAACAGCCCCCTCATTCACTATATTCCCCAGATTATGGCCCCTTGTAACTTCTTTCTCTTTTCAAACATAAAGAAATGGTTTGGTAGAAAAAGATTCACACCAAACGAGGAGGTTTTAGCTGAAATAGAAGCCTTTTTGTACAGTTGGAGAAATCATATTTTTTGAAAGGCTTGATTCTTTAAGGTTGTAAACCCTCTGGAGAAATTGTATGAAGCTAAATGAGACTATATTAAAAAATAAATTGAATTTCGGGGGAAAAAATCATTCTTTTTTAAGTCATTCAGCCGTCTTATATCACCTATTGTTCAAATAATTCTCTACAACTGAAACCAATGGACAGATTTTCATGATATTTGGTATTTTTCATATTTTAATCATAGCACTAAGCACTTTTATCTTTTTTTGGACAACACAACGTTTGGGGGTAGCTATCACAAAACCCAATAAATCAGTAATAACGAATTTGATAAAATGTTAATAAAGTGCAGCTCCTTACGACCCAACGAAAGTGACTACCATACTACATTGAGTTAAAGGTCTTCTTAAAGGTTATGTTTGTGCAAAATTTATTATATTTGTTAGAAGATGAAAAACCGATTTGTTGTAAATGATTTTAGATAAAGGAGTAGGAGAAGAAAACATTTTATAGGAAGGTATAATCAGGGGCAGTGAAAAATGTTTCAGTAGTCAACTGACATTTCTGAAAATAACTGGGTGTTGGCTACTAGACTGATATTTAAAATTATTTCCAAAATAATCATTTTTAATGTGACAAATTCTGATTTATCTGTATATATAAAAGACAAATACCACACATTACTGTATATCCGAAACCACTTGACCTCGGAAGTTGAAATTTCAATTGAATCTTGCTCTTAAGTCTTAGATGCTTGCTAAGATAAATTTAACTTATAAGAGGCTTAAACTTTAAAAAACCAAAATCACAGTTTCATAAAATTTATGAATTTCTAGGAGACTGAAGCTCGGCATAGTTATTCTACATGGCGTATTTACAAATACTAAACATATATAATTTCAAAAACAAGCATTTTAAGTACTTATATATATATATATATATATTTATTTATATAGCTAATAATAATGATAAATTTAATAAAATATTATTGTTTATACTAAATCATTGATCAGTAGTAATAGTAAATTATTTGCATACACTTGAAACTTCCCGAATTTGATATATTTCTAAATCACTCAGAATCTTCCCAAAAAGCTGGAAGTTAAGTTGTTGGCAGGGGGGTGCATAAAACCTAACCCCCTAATGCAAACCTTGCTCCATCGGCTTTGAGTATAAATGGCCAGAAAATAAACAATTTTCCAGAACACACACACTTTATTTTGTAACAAGACAATGTTTCACAGACTATGTCATCATCTTCATTTGTTAAATGTACAACCTTCTGGCATTGAACTTCAAGACATAAGACAGAGAGCAGCAGGGAACCAATGTAGCCAGACCTCTAAATCCAATTCCATCACAATATAGACAATTAAATACAGCTTTAGATCAATACCTTAATCAGATGAATATCATAGAATAACAACAATATATTTTCTATTTTAGTTACAGACAAATTGCTATGAATTGACTTTGACTTAATTAACAACTGTGTTTTTGTTTTTATTAGGGAAAAGTGTCTCCCAAGCATCCAGGGTCCTAAAATAAGTTCAACATCTGATGTTATTTCAAATGAATTAGTGGCCTGTACTATTGCAAAATTCAACACAATCAGCAAACAAAATTGGTTAAAGTGTTATTTAGGAATATGTGTGCACGTCGATTATAAAAAAAGATATTTAGAATTAGTTAGTAGCTACATATTCAACAAGTAGAACATTTATCAAGACTCCTAAAACCAAAATTTATTTTTACTTTCCAAAAAACAAAAAAAAATTGTAATATTAATTGTAATGACTTTAAAAATAAAAGTAAAAACATTACCTTTATTAGGAGGACTAATGGTAAAGGTATCATTAGAATATTGTTGAGCTGGATCTTCTTCAAGCCAGTATTGACCCGATGCAATGAGAAGTATCATTAAAACCATGAATAATGAAGACCACATAAACCATCTGACCTGTACTGAACATTTAAAATGAATTATTACTCTACACTGCACACAATATAAGGCAAATGAATATTTAAAATGTGTTACTACTCTGTATTAAAAACTATATCAGTCATCTAAACCGAGGTAAATAGGCCATTTAAACGTGTTACTACTGTATGTTAAAGACAACATAAGACATCGGAACTGAAGTAAATTTTTAAAATGTATTATTACTGCATATTGAAGATAATACAAGTCAATGGAAATAATGAGATGATTATTTAATTCCACAAAACAGACCACACATGCGCATTGCGCAATGTATAGTGACTGAACCAAATGAGCAACAGCCTTCCCCCCTATTCGAACCTAGAGAAATCAGTAAAACTGTTTTCAAATCTCAAAAATGCCCCAAAAGTGCTTTTTTGGGAGTAGGGGTCGTTTTTGGAAAATTTTCAAATGTAAAGGTAGGTCGAGTGATACCTCATTTTAAAGGTCTCTGTTTACTGACCATTTTGGGAAAAAAGTTTTAACTTATCTTACTGCACTTATCTTACTTATCTTATTGTACAGGATGTTCCAAAACATCAAAAAAGTAGTATTTCACAGTTAGTTTTATTGTTACCACATAACATAGCCTATATAAACCAAATTTTATCCTAGATTCATGAGAAGATACCCTTTCAAAAAATGTCGTTATGTTGCCCTTAATCCAAAAATTTCAAATTTTGAAAATACATACAATTTTGTAAAAAAACAGACTAAAACTCAAAAACTCCAAGTCACATTAGTCGTGAAGCATATCATTGAAAAGGTATTTCAAAAACCAACATTTTTTGTATTTAAAGTTTGTTAAATACAAAATTTTTTGAAGATAATATCAGGAATCAAAGCTGAAGTAATTATTTACAAAGTGTTATTACCGTATATTGAAGACAATATAAGGCATCTGAACGAAAGATAATATTGAAAATATGTTATTGCTATTGTTTGGAACTTCTCAGCTTGAACATTCCATTAAAAATAAATGCTGCAATTTTTTATTTACAGACTCTTTTGGAAAATTCTTCTTGAGTAAGTGCAGAAGATGTGACTTTGTAGGTTTTTCTGGGGTACCTAATCAATGTCATCATTTGCCAGCCTGGTCCGGTGGTCCCAAGTGGTATAATACAACTTTTGTATGCCTATATTTCTCTTTTGACCAATAATAGCCAAATTATAATATAAACAGAGTCACTTTTTGTACATGGAGGAATTGTATTAGTTATTTCTTGAGGTAGCTATTTATAAGTTGAGCGATGAGTAGCAATAAAAACTTAGCTTTATATTGCAGTAAAATTTGAACTAAATCCAGTAAAACCGCAGGTAGTTAATGGTTAAAGAAAGGGCAAAAGATACTTGGCTTTTGTCGGCATTATGTTTTTTGTAATCTATGTAAGCTCTTATGTAATATTACTTTTTGTTTGACTGGGTCTATTAAAAGCCAAGGATTTACAAAAAATAGTACCTCTAAGAGTGGTTTTCTTTCCAAAAAGAAGTGAAAGCTAAATTGATTTTTATCAATGTTGCTTTCTTTGTAAGCTTTCTTTTCTACATAAGCTTCATGTAATTTTACTTTTTGTTTGACTGGGTTTACTCAAAACCAAGGATTTCCAAAATTAGTACCCTTAAGGGAGGTTTTTAGCCCAACTTTGGCCTTGCCAGCTTTGCTTTTTTATAATCTACATATATTTCATGTAATTTGACATTTTGTTTGACTGAATTTTCTCAACATCAAGCATTTTCAAAAATAGTACCAAGAGTGGTTTTGTTCCAGAAAGACATAAAAGCTACTTTGGCTTTTGTCAATGTTTCTTTTTTCATAATCTACATAAAGTTTTGAGTAATGAAAAATGAAAATTTATTTATTTGACCCTCTTTCATACATAATTTTAACAGGAAAAATTTTTGACAATCTTATATGCTTAATAATAAAATAGACAACTGTTCACATTATAAAATGTAATACATATAAAATAAAATTCATAATAACATAATAAACAATAATATTAATAATAATAATAATAATAATAATAATAACAAAAAATACTTCCTGCTGTATTACAAGAAAATAGCAAAGGGTCACTTCATCCCGAGGTTAAAACCTGTTTGGGATGAAATACTCTATACATTTCTAACAATATAGTTCGATGGGAGAGAAACAATGTGACCGACCAGTCCAACCCGCATATACACACACAAATTACATTTAGAAAACTAGGATTTGGCTTTTATGACAAACCATTTCAAATCAACATAAAACACTAAAAAAATAGAAATACAATAATAAAACTATACACATACATATACATAATTCACACACACACTTCTACCATTCATATTACTGGCGAAGAAGAGAGCTTTCAAGAATAAAATACAGTCACTTACTACCAGTTTATTCTCCCTCACTGGTTACTGATAAAAAACATATAGACCTGCTCCTGTTCTAATAAATATTGTTTCACGAATCTACAAAACTCGATTTTACTTGTACACGTTTTAATTTTTAAAGGCATCAGATTAAAAAATTTTGGAGCAAGATATAAGTAAAATTTTTTTAAAATTGTTAAATTTGGTTTTGGAAAAACTACGTTTAAGTCATTTCGTAAAGTCCTCCCTCCACCCCCTGTTGTATAATTCCCTCCGCTTCTATTGTAGAATAATCTTAACACTTTAAATATATATAAATTTCTAACCGGTAAAATTTTGAAGATTTTGAATAATGGAGCAGCGTGTTCCAATTTAGTTCTATTTGCCATAATTCGAATAAAATAAATGAATTAATTTAACTTTAGGTTTAACTGTATTTGCTTAAAATTTAGAATTTTCAAAAATAGTTCCCTTATGGGCAGTTTTTAGCCCAAAAAGGATCAAAAACAATTTTGGCCTTGTCAGCTTTGCTTTTGCACAACCTACATAAACTTGTAGTATTTTGACATTTATTTTACTGGATTTTCTCAAAACCAAGCATTTTCAAAAATGTTACCCTTAAAGGTGGTTTTTGGTTCAAAAAGAAGTAAACTCTACCGAAAGATACCTTAGTCAGCGATATATTTTTGTAATTTAACTTTTTGTTTGAATGGTCAAAATCCAGGAGTTTCAAAATAAATGCTTAAGGGTGGTTTTTGGTCCAAAATGGGGTGGAAGCTTTTAACTTTATTATTTTTTTTTTTGTAGTCTGCATGAACTTTCGTGTACTTTGAATTTTCGGTTTGACTGGCTTTGCTCAGAACTAAACATTAAAAAAATAATAAAAAATAGTACCCTTAAAGGGTAGTTTTTGTGCCAAAAATGATGAAAACTACCTCGGTCACCTTTAAATAAATGTTGGGTAGATAAATCATCGTTCTTTTCTCGTAATCTAAATTAGCTTATTTTAGTTTTTCTTTTGGCTTGGTTTACTCAAAACCAAGGATTTTCAACATTATTCTTTCAAGTATGTGTGCCAAATATAATACATTATTATTGGCATAAAATAGGATTAGTATCTAAATTTCATCTTTTTTTTCAAACACAAGTGCATAGCGATATGAACACATGTACGGTTGTTGACTATGACAGCCCACTGCTGCTGGTCTCCCAAAAAAATTCTAAAACAGTTATATCTCCTCATTTTGACCTATACAGTACATTCGTTTTCACTTTACATAATAGATAGTGTGTATATTTAACTTCGATTCTCTGTAGTTATTCGTTTTAAATTTTGTATTGAAAGGCTCAGATAATAATAACAAATAACTTCATTTTAAGAATCATTTTAACTTCATTAGCTTATTAAATATAAATATAAAAATAACACGTTAAGATAAAAACTAATATTATCACTAAAAAATATATCCTATTAGCTTTACGAAGATTATTATTGTTATTTTGTTTAATTCTTTGGCAATTTACAGTAGTTTGAATACAAAAAAAAAAAATGTAAAAAGTGAAATTTAAAAAAAGCCAACAAATACGTAAACTGATTCCATATTATGCCAATAATAATGTACAAAGTTTGAGCATACTTACTTGAAAGAGTAATGTTTAAAGATATTAATAAAAAAAGATTTTTTATTTTAAAGAATATATAGAGAAAGTAATTTCAAGTTGCAGATTATAAAAACTGCAATAAAATTAGTAAACACCATTTTAAAAAACCAAATTAAAAAATATTGTTAATATGTACTTTAATATTAACATTTTCCTCTTTAATTTTTATATTGATTTTGCCAACTCTTTGTATTTTATAATCTCTCAGTGCAGAGCACCGCGGCCATGGCTCCATGAGACTAAGCTTTTCATAGTGTTTTTTTCTGGAAAACTGTTTGTGTGTAGAATTTAATGATCTTTCATTTTGTTATTAATTTTCTCGCGTATCTTTATTATTTAAGAAGTTATTTTTAAAATTCCCCTTTTTTTATTTGACCCCATTAAAAAATAAAAGGAGACCAACGTACACACGTAAAGATTTTTTGATTTTATTCTATAAACCAAGACATACATGATTCAGAAAGAAACAACTTTAGGGGCTATTTAACATGTTCATAAAATTTTGACGACTCTACTACTAACTAGCTTATCTCATTATACATTAAAAAAAGTCCTCTCTGCGTTTTGAAGCATATTTAAAGCTTGTTTTACAGGCTTGAGACTGCCAAAGGCCACATTAAAAAAATCTTCTTTTTTTTTACTTTTTGTTAAGAGAATTCTTATTTTTAAAAGGCCTTTAAAATGAGGTATCACTCAATAGGGGTTGCTATTTAAAATTCATGACTTACCCCCAAACTACCCCATTTTTGGGGTAAGGGTTGAAAATGTTGATACTTCAAAAAACTCCTCCTTTGGTTATCTAAACTTTCCCCAAAGCAAATATGTCTATTTCCATTAATAAAAATAATAATAATAGGGGGGTGGGACTTTTAGGACCGCTTGGTATATATATAGTTATTGTGATTGCTTGAATAATTAAATAGAAAGATAATTAACTTCATTACTGAACCATTGTCTTAATTAGTATACCTGAAGAACCCATACAGCATACAGTTATAACTCATAATTTTATATATCTCAGGTAAAACGAACATTAAATAAAGTGGTAACAAATGGTTTAATGTGCATTAAATAAAGGGACAGTAAAATGCCACCACTTTTATAATAACAATGGGCATTAATTTCATTTATAACAAGACGCATCATAGCTGAACATTTTTATTATTTAATTTATTAAATTGAGAATTACTAAGACAATTGTGCTGACTAATGTGAAACATGTGTGGCATAAAAAAAAATGGTAGAAAAACATTACACAACCTTTTTCTTACCCCTCCCTAAAACTAGTAGTTGTCAGTCAAAAAGTGAAAATAATCCATGATTTTCCACATGAGTTTGGATCATATTTCACTATAAAATAAACAAAATCTGTAACAGTCAATTATGGATGTATTTTATAACAGATGGGGCAATTTTTTGGCGTTTTTACTGTTGATGAACAGAAATTTTCTGAGAAATGAGGACAAAATAGTTTTGTTTAGTACTTTAAAGGCTACTCTTGAGCAAAATTTGGACAAAATTTTTACAGCCGATTGTGAGAAAATCGTATTTTTGTTTGATGACCCAAAATTTTGAGCTATAGAATATAAAAATGGAAAGAAACCTCCTGAAATATAGAAAAAATATACCTAATATAATTAAAATCGGTCCAGAGGTTGAACTTTAATTTTTTTTTTTTTTAACATTTGTGTTATACAGACCTCAGACGGTAGACATACCATTTTTTAGGACTAGGAGATCTCAAAACTACCATATCTGCATAGAACTGGACATCAACTTTTAGACCCATCATATAACCTTCTCCGTGAATAAGTGAAAAAGTGACACCGGGAAAAATAGCATTTAAAATGAGGACCAAAGTAATTGAAGAGATAGGCTCCAAAATAAAGACCCTCCTAAAGTACCGCTATGTTCCGACTCATATGAGAGATGCTAGTGGATATTTTAATACACAACTACAATACCGCCATCAATAAAGTAGTTATATACGCAATAACGATGTTCAGGAAACCTGAGACCTCTTGATCTACCAGTACAATTTAACATTTCAGAGAATCTGTTGTATTGGAGCTGGATGGAGCCCTTCAATGTGTTTATATTATATTCATATTTTAAATCACCTATTGCACTGAAATAATATTTTATTTTTGTTTGTTTTAGTTTGTAAGTTAGGCACATGATAAAGGGAGTTGATTTATACTCTCGAAACGTCGTGTATTGTTTGTTAAAATCTTTTTTCATTATTAAAATCGAGTTTTAAATGACAGCTGTCAAGATTCATTTTCAATTTTTTTCCCTTCTGAACCATAATTTTCATTACTTTACGACTTTTCACACTGATTTGGATCATTAGTTTTCACGTTTCACAAAAATTTGAAAGAAACCTGTATAGCCGATTTTGAGAAATAACAGATTTAATTACAGCTACATTGCATATATTTTTATTTAATAAAAAGAAACAGTTTAATAATTTTGGGGGAGATGGCGACCATTTCTTCAGAGTAAGACCTTTAGACTATAATTTAGAAGAAAAAAAATGTTATTAAAATTGTTAGAGGTGATTTTCAGAAATTTGTAATTTTTAGTTTTTGTCTTACTATAAAAATCTCCTAATTTTCGTTAAAAAAAAGTTTAGTTAAGGCTAAAATATGCTCACATACTAAATTTTGCTAAAACCGATAGCCTACGCTCGTTTGGATACGGTATAGACATCATTACAAAAACTACATTTTTTGTACTCGAGGGCTTCAAATCAGATATATCTGTAACAAACTCAACATTGATTTTTTTACCCATAACTATCTCTATACTACGTATATGAGAGAAAGTATAAACATAACACACAACCCCTTATAAACACATTTTCTTCCTAAAACATAACATTCTTAAAAATGACTGCATACCTTGAAGTAAAATTTTGCAAAATAAATATAGGCACATGTTTAATATTATATATAAATTTGTCAAATGTAGAAAATCAAAGTATACTTACAATAAACTGACATTGTATGTTTGTAATCATGTCGCTCCTCAATAAAATTAATTGTAGGCCTACACACTCAGCATCTCATTGATCGTAGGTAAACTGCTCAGGATGGTGGCGCAACTGGTGGCCAAGCAGCAAACTTCAGAACTGATATTTCATTGCCGGTAAATTGGTAACCAAATTACAAAACCAAATCCTAACTAAACGAAACCGATAATGTCATTTTGATAATTTAAAAAAAGTAAAAATTACGATGGACACCCTCTTTTATATATTAAATAAAACAATATTTATGTAAGAAAATAAGGTATACACTTACAGTAGCCTACTTGCTTCTTTTATTAAATCAAACTAATTTATGAAGGTAAATAAGGTCTGCACTTGATCCTTTTGTTAAATTGAACAATATTTATGTAGGTAAGTAAGGTCTGTACTTGCCTTTTTTAATAAATCAAACTATATATATATATATAGGTAAATAAGGTCTACACTTGCCTTTTTTATTAAATAAAACAATATTTACGTATGTAAATATATATGTTATATATTATATATAAGCCTACATATACATATATAGTTATATAAATATATATTTATGTTTATGTATGTATAGGTAAATATATATATATATATATATATATATATATAGGTAAATAAGGTCTACTGCCTTTTGATTAAGGGGAGTCGGATGGTCCTATCTTGAAAATGTTAAATTGAACAAATTCGTGTACCTTTTTCTCATGAACCATAGAAGATATCATTATAAATTTTGGATTTGTTTTATTTGTCATACTTGAGAGGTCATTTTGTATGTTTGGATAATATAAATTATATGTCTTTATATATATATTATATATCCTATATATTTTTTTAATTTTGAAATTTAGATGTTTTTAACCCGCTTTTTGTAACAAAAATATTTATTTGTAAGAAATCTATAAGAAATAACCCAACATATAAAATGATTAGCTAAGTGTGACAAACAAAACAACAACAAAATATATATAGATATTTTTATGGTTCATGGGAAAAAGGTACATTTGTAAAATAAAACGCTGTTTTTGAGAAATCGCGTCTAAAGTTAAAACATTAGGTTAGGTTAGGTTTACAATATATTTACACTTACACTTAAAACAATCAAGCACCATAAAATGTTGCACTTTACATAGGTGACAAATTCTTGATACATTCTAATACATAGGTTATCAAAACTCCATCGATTATGTTTTTTTTTTTTTTTTTTTGCTGAAAAAAATTACAACTTGTAAAATTGGTGTTTTCAAACCAACCCCGTAAACTTCCACTCAAGCTAACCACCGTTAATTTATAGCGAGCCTCTCCCGCCATCACACCACAGGTTGGAGTGAACCAAACTGCAAAGGAAAAACTTTGTGTCTTCAATGGGAATTGAAATCCACAACCTTCGCTACCAATCCTTGATCAAGAGACTGATGCCTCTCTAAGTTACTTAGGTCGTCGTGCAAGAGTCATAGTGTCGTATCTGCAAAATGGAAACTTTTCAGTAGAGCAAGTTAAAGATTTTAACTTACATTTTGCTCTGTAATTATGTATATAAGCCACCAGTAGTCATGAAAATTCGTCCTAGTATACTTAAAACTATAACCAATAATATACTGGCTTCAAAAACTAAATTTTATCTTCTTCTTCCTCTCTACACAATTTTAAATCAGATACGACAGTATGTCTCAAAAAAAAAAAAAGGGACTAGTAATGTACGACTGTTTTCTTTTGTTAAAACATTGTTTTATTTCAGAATATTAAAAGAATACCAACAATTGAAAGTTACAGTAGGTAAAAAAGTGTTATAAAACAAGTTTTGTAAATTGAATAGCCAATAAAGAAATTTGAACATTGATTTTTCATATTATAAAATGGAAATATTTTAAAAGAATTACAACAAATAAAAATTACAATAGGTAAAAAATGTATATAAAACAAGGTTGTCAATTGAATAGCCAATAAATATTATAGATTATAAATGGAAATATTTTAAAAGAATTACAATTAAAAATTACAATAGGTAAAAAAAACAATATAAAACAAGGTTTGTAAATTGAATAACCAATAGAAATAAAATAAAACAAGTCATTTTCTGATTGTAAAAGGAAATATTAAAAGAATACCAACAATTAAAAAATTACAGTAGGTAAAAAAGTACTATACAACAAGTTTTGTAAATTGAATAGTTAGTAAACAAAATTTAAACATTAAATTTTCAGATTATAAAATGGAAATATTTTAAAAGAATTACAACATAGATTACAATTAAAAATTACAATAGGTACAAAAACAATATAAAACAAGGTTTGTAAATTGAATAACCAATAGAAATCAAATTAAAACAAATGATTTTCTGCTTATAAAAGGAAATAATAAAAAGATACTAACGATAAAAAATTACAGTGGTTAAGAAAGTACTATAAAACAAGTTTTTTGTAAATTGAATAGCCTATAAACAACATTAAAAAATTACATTTTCAGATTATTAATAGAAATATTTTTAAAGAATTACAACAATTAAAAATTACAATTGGTAAAAAGTAATATAAAACAATGTTTGTAAATTGAATAACCAATAGAAATAAAATTAAAACATGTCATTTTCTGATTATAAAAGTTGGTTAACTAACAATGTTTTTGTAGGCTATTACTGTACGTTGTAAAATGAAAAATCCTAATGAAGGGTAATGACTAATTTTACTTATGGCGCAGGTTTTTGTAAAAACTAACATTCTCGTCCCCCCTAATGATGGGGGTGGCACCAGCACAAAGTCCTGTAAGATCATTATACTTTTCTTTAGTCAGCATCGGTCGGTTACCTTTGTAAAGTCGCCTTGGCTTCATACTTGCATAAACTTCTGATTTACTGCTTGGGATTGTCAAACTTCTGTACACTTGAGTTAAATGGCTTGATTTGAAAAAGATTTTGTTGGGTTCTTTTTTCAAAGTCATATACTCAACCATTGTAGGCCAATTCAACTTTTCACCTTCATCATCGGATCGCACAGAAAGAACCTTAAGCTTTTGGGCTAATCCCAAAAAGTCAAGGAAATCATTGTTTTCCATGCTGTGAACACTATAAGGTTTGTTTCGACGTGCAAGTCGTATTATTGTCTTTAGTTCAGCTGGAACGTAAACATTACCAGCAGTATGCAATGCAGAAGTTATAGCACTATGTGCCGAATCACCCTCATTTTGGCCGTGGTATGGCTCAAAAAATTTCAACGATATACGTTTGATATGTTTTGAGGTGTTAACAACATGCAGAAGCATTGTGGCAATACCGGATTTTTTGTTCTGCCCACAGCAGCCATCAGAGAACAAAAAAACTTCTGTTACCTTCTTACTGTCGAGATCAAACAAAAACTTATAAAGACATGTTGCGATTTCACCAGATCCTCTCCGTCCTTGGCCTTCGTGCCAAACAAAACACGCACAATCTTTGGATGCAATATCGTAAATCGTCATGTTAAAGTTGGTAAGTCTTCTGTTGTAAAAAAGTTGACTCTCTGCTGCTATAGGTAGCAATATGACTTGCTGTAGGTCGAAAGTAGCGCCTACACAAGTTTCATCTGCCAAATGTTCTTTAACATAAGTTTTGAAGTCTCTTACAGATTTTTTTTCTGCTATATGAAGTTGATATCTTTGTTCAAGCTCTGCTTTTTTTGTCACATCACCACACCGGTATACATTGCAAAGAGTACACTGGTCTTTCTTCGGATGATGAAAGGCCAGATTCATCTTTTTAAACTCGTCGGAGTATGTGTAATAGCTGGTAGTGGTACCTTTGTATTTACTGTCAGAATTGAACATTTCCACCATTTTATACAGGCTCAGGTCCGGGTGCAAATATTCTTTTGATGTTGATGCACGACAATAGTGTGACTCCACTCGTGCGAATCTGTTTATGTGGTCTTTTATTGACTCACGGACAACTTTGTCTTGATTTTGTAACCCTGTAGAGCGACCACCTCTTTGCTCCTTTTGTATTACACCTGACTCTTTAATTTTTGACAGTGTCGTACGAATGGTTCTATCAGAAATTCCCAAGGTGTTCGGAAATAACTTTTTACAAACTGATACTTCACCCTCACCTTTTGGCAAAAAATAGGCTAATGTATACTTTCGTCTAGAATCTTCTTTATTGCTTGTTTTTTTGTTCGTTAGTTTTTTTTTAACATACCTAGCAATGTACTCTCTCTGCAGTTGGAGACTCCCTGTTGCATAATAATCTTCTATAATTTTTTCTCTTTCTTCTTCTGAAATTTGTATACACTCATGCGCAAATTTTTTACATACGTCTCCATTGCACCTTGGTTTTAGTTTGTTTCTAGCAGGAACAATTATATTTTTCTTAAAGCTAGTATAGGCTTCACCTTTATTCCTAAGCTCTTTTGCAGTTTTCTTTTTATTGTTACTTTTCTTAGATGTATTAATACTGGAACCCTCCTTCCTACTACCATCAACCTCAAAAGACTCAGGCAAAGAACAGATTGAACTATTTAAAGATCTTACTTTCTTACTTGATTTAGAAGTTGTTATGTTTAGGCTTATAGTTGTATTTACATTATCTTCGTTTTCATTAGCACATTTTCGTTTAAGGATTTTATGATCGTTAGCACATTCACTGTTATCTAGATGGTTATAGCAAAGATAACGGTAGCACAGGGGACATGCAGCAAAAAGTTCTTCCTTGCATATACCTATTTCACAGGTATTTGTTAGTTGTATGTCATTTCTAGGGTTGGTGGGCTTAGGGCTGTTATTGGCAACACCTTTATTAAAATTATAAAAAATGTTATCAATGGACGTGAGTAGGCCTACCTGTAGTAATGGGAGGTCTTCAGTAGGCCTATCTTGTTCAACTACCAAAACATTTTCCGGTCGAGCAGGTTCTAGAAGCAGGAGTTGTTTATGTCCATCAGAACAAGGAGACAATGCATGGTCTTTGCATAGCATGCAATTGCAAATGTCACATAAAGAGTGTATGTCTTTATCACAACACTGAATATCACAAGTTGGAAAATAACTCTCATCTATGTCGTCACTAATAAAATCGTCATTTGCACTATTTTCCTTGACCATGTTGTTTAAGTTAACTGTACTTAAGAAATTAGTCAAAGGAATGTCTTCTTCACTGTCACTATTGCAACTCATTTTGCTATGCCTTTACTATTTAAATAGTCAATCCAAAGAATATTATGTAAGCAAGCCCAATTACAACTTTCCTAAAAGTAAAGCAGTAAATAAATTATGTTCTATGAAACAAAACACAATAAAACACTACTGTTAAACACTTGACCTGCTGTAGACACTAGACTCTTCCAAGGTAAGTGTTTTAGGTTATGTTTGTTCGTGATAAATAGCAGTGCTGCCAACCCACAGCAACACCAAACGATAAAACCCGTTGGGTTTTGTTAGTTACGTCACTATGTCTCTTGCTGTTTGAAGCACATCAAAAAGTGACATAGTGTCGTAAGTATAGATACGTCAGTATGTTTCTTGTAATATTATAAAATTCTTAGTTACGACTATTTTAAACATGCAATATCATTACAGTGGTAAGGAATACAGATACGCCAGTATGTCTATTGTGTAGAGCAGGCCAACATTAGTTGGAAACCACTCCTAACTCAAAATCGCCGATTTTGGCAGTTACGACACTATGACTCTTGCACGACGAGGTATAGGCTAGTTAGTTAATTAACAACACTTGAGTGATGTCAGATTGCCTATCCTACCCCGGAGTTACATTAGGAACCCTTAAAAGGTTCATCGGTTCACCACAAAGTATCGCTAGTCCTGAAAAAAAAATCAAATTCCTACCTTTTATGCATCTAGAAAAAATTGTACACAAAAATTGTACTTTCCTAGAAAAGAATGGGTTAACGGCTCCAGAAATTTGAAAAATAGTTTTGGAACGCAAAAAGACTTGTACTTCAGCCGCACATTCTCCAATTTTGTTTAATTTGTTTTTGGATAACTATTTGAAGAAAACAAAAAGTGTTTTTTCTTCAACATATAGCATATCGTATACAAATAATGAACAAACATTAGAAAATTATTAGAGCTTTTAATACAAGTTTTCTAGTTACTCATTCAAAAAGTAAACTACAAAGAACTAAATTATATGAAACTAGGTCTAATATTTAATAAACATACATAACACATGAAATCTTCTAAAAACTGTTCGTGCACTAATTTAAACAAATGCTTATAAATCTAGTTTGTCTCGACGGATATCAATATATAAGGTCTTAAATTAATACTGAAAAGACACAGAACAAAAATATGTAAAAATTAGAAAATCAATATATATTTTTTCATTTTGAGCCACCCGACTCCCCATCAAACAACATATATATATATATATATATATATATTATATGTATGTAGGTAAATAAGGTCTATGCTTACTTGCCGTTTTTTATTAAATCAAACAATATTTATATAGGTAAATAAAGTCTACACATGGCTTTTTTATTAAATCAAACAATATTTATATAAGGAAATAAGCTCTACACTTACTTGCCTCTTTTATTAAATCAAACATTAATACACTCACCTCTTTTTTGTCGTAGCCTACACTCTTTCTGAAGCGTAAATCTTAAATGATGAAATCAAGTTAAAATGACACCAGTCAATGTTCGTTTTAGTTTTTGGGGAATTATTCCTTAACAGCAATATTATACTACTTGCGATTTGACTTACTTATTTGGGTTATTAATTTTCACATTTTAGAGCAATTTGAAAGAAATCTGTTATGTCGATTTGGAGAAAATACGTCTTTATATCAGTTCCCTGTTAGATATTTTTGTTTTTTTACCGATAACTCAGGAGCCGGCATTATTGGAGAGATGGCCACCAATATGTTTTGTTTAGAGTCTACATTTAAAAAAAAATTGATTAAAAATCGTAATTTTATCTTTATCCCTTATGGCGGGTAGCCAAAAATTTTGAATTATCGGGGGGGGGAATGGACATCTCGAGATATGTTAACTTGTTTAAGTCGTACAACATTGGACAGCAAGAGACGTCGTTCTTATAACCACTTTCTGCACGCAAGGGATCTCAAAACAGAATGATATATCAGTAAGAAACTATCAATTGACTTTCTCTATATATGAGAAAGTAAAAATGTGTAAAGATTTACCCAATTAAATGTTTTTGAATTCGTTGTCTCAAAAGCTTAGTTAACTGAATCAGTTAAAAAGTACCGGATTACAGCTTTCCTTTCAACTGTATAATATATAGTCTATGCATTACAGAGAAAGTTATCTGGATGGGAAAAAAATCGATGATTTGTTTTTCGCAGATACAAAGGTTTTAGTCCCGTTGTAGAAATTTTTTTTAAATTTTTATAATGTTTGTCTGTCATTAATTTGTGCAGTGCTCTACAGTTCCAACTACTACACATATTTTGATGAAATAGGCGTTTTTTTTCTATTTGGTCGATTATCCAAAATTTGGGGGTTGCTTCAAATGAGTGGGGGTTTTATTTAATTGTACAGTATCTATGGTATTATTTACTCTTACTTTTTGGGTCTATGGATATTATGTTGTCACGTCACAATTGGAAATTAAATTGGAAACCCCTTTTTAACCCTTTGGAAACCCCTTATCTCCTTAAGCGGTCACATATATTCAAAACTAGCAAAAATTAAATTGACCAAAATTAGATTTTCCGTCGAATTCAGATATAAACAAAATATAGGCTATAGTTTTACATTAGCAAAAATTCGACTTTTAGTCTCCCCCCCCCCCCAATTTTCCGGTTTAGTCTGAGTTTTTGAAATTCAGCCAAAGAATCTCATTTGCCAAAAGAAAATAGTACTTGCTGTCACGTAGACCCCTATATTATGCTTCTTTCCCTCTTTTTAAAAATTGTAATATTTTTCGTCCGAGGCACCTTTATTATAATCGCTTTTTACTTAACTCCAGATGATTGGGCTAAGATATAAATTATATTCTTAGGCAGGGAAGAGTTAATGACGTTAGCCCACGTTCAAAAATATCACTCCTGTTATTCAGTCTTGTAATACATTTTCCCCGATTTCAAAATCTAATCCGTCGTGGTTTTTATGAAAGAATAATATCGATATGGATACAGGGTGAATTTTAAGTCCCTTCCTCCCCCCTACTTTTTTATATGGTTTAAGTTAGAAAATTGAAACTCCGCATATCCATATTGGACCTAAATTCCTTGATAGTGGTGCGCTTACTGACTGTCCAACTTCAATGGGGAACGGTCCACAGGAAGTCAGAAGAAAATCTTAAATGAGAGCATAGGTCCGATATGTACATCAAATTAAAGATCTTTGTTAGTAGAGCACAGTGCCGCAAACCGGATCTCAAAAGGTTCATCCTATCGAAAATGACGGGTTTTTAAAGTTTACAAAATAGCACGTGCTAGAACTGCTTTCTACAGCCCTACTTTTAAAAAAGTGTACCCCAGAATTTTTCCTACAAAATGTTTGTTAGACACCTAAAAGAACTATCGTTTGTGGTGTTAACAAAATTAAGGGGATCACCGGAAGTCTAAGATCTAGGAGTTGCTACAAATTTTAATTAGAATAGGGTCATGTGCTATGTCGTTCAACATCGCCTTTTTACGCTAAAAATGATGGTTCAATTGGAATTTAAAAAAGTATGAGTCTTTATTTTGTTAACAGCTTGTAGGAAAAAATTCTGGGGAACTTAAAAAAAGTAAGAAGTTCTAGCACGTACGCTTTTGTAAATATTAAAACCCCGTCAATTTTCGATAGGATGGACCTTTTGAGTTCTGGTTTGCGGCACTGTGCTCTACTATAGGCCTTTAATTTGATGTACACATCGACCAACGATCTCATTTAAGATTTTCTTCTGACTTCCTGTTGACTATCCCCCATTGAAGTTGGACAGTCAGTGAGCGCATCAAAACCAAGGTATTTAGGTCCAATATGCATATGCGGAGTTTCAATTTTCTAACTTAAACAATATTTAAAAAATGTAGGAGGGGAAGGGACATAAATCTCACTCCGTATAAAACTGATAAATTAAAACGTGTAGGTATTTAGTAATTTCTCGTGTGTAAGTGTCATTGAGTAACTGTCTAAAATAGTAGTAGTAAAATATTTTTTTAATTTCTTCCAAATTACTAGTTTATTATTCCTTCTTGATTTAATTTCTATTTTGGTAGGTAAGTGTTTATATGTCAACTGAAACAGGTTTTCCTACAGGACATCTAGTGTAAGTGTCATTGAGTAACTGTCTAAAATAGTAGTAGTAAAATATTTTTTTAATTTCTTCCAAATTACTAGTTTATTATTCCTTCTTGATTTAATTTCTATTTTGGTAGGTAAGTGTTTATATGTCAACTGAAACAGGTTTTCCTACAGGACATCTAATTTCACATTGTAAAAACTGAAGTTTTAAAATATATTTTGAACTATTTCTGTCTTCAGAGTAAAAATGAGTGGGTGGCAATTGAAATACACTGGTAGTGTCTCTTATGCTACACTATTGTATGTAGATTTTTCTCGTAAATTTGGATATATTAAATAAATATGAAGGATGTACACTTTTTCAACATTTTTAGTGGTATTATATTATTATTTAATTTTCCTACATGTTAGTACTGAATATATTTTGTCAATTTATATTTATTTTATTATGTAATATACTACAGTGTAGAAAGTGTCAAGTAATATATCTAGTATTTTGTTTTATCATTTTGATTTTTATAAATTTTTGTAGAGGAAATTGTATGTTTGTTTTAATGTAATATTGTTTTATTTGTGGTTATATAACCTAGATATATATATATATATATATATATATATATATATATATATATATTTGATTTCACTAAAATATGTAAATATAAATAACAGACGATAAAAATATAAATCAACTTTTTTGTATATTTCGGCTCCTGCCTTAGTCAACTAAAGGTAGAAAAAAAATACAGAAATTAATTAATATAACAAAAATAAAGTAATAATTTGTTTTTACAACGAATAAATACATATTAAAATCGTATAGTTGATTATGAATAACTTAGAACAGCTAAATTAAATCACAAATGTAATTTTTACAACGAGAGTAAGTTACATTTAAAATTTAGTCCACTTTTAAGCTTATAATTTCTCAGATTATATGTGTTTAATGCACGATTAGAATTTTGGTCTACTTGATGGAAAGGTTTGAGGTTAAAACAACTTTCAAACTTTTGACTTTGCTGTGTAGTGTGTGTGAAGAAACTGGCCTGACATAACTTTTGTATACTACATCGAAACGATCGCCATGTTTCTTAGATTTTACTCCAACACTGGTTTGTCCAATGTAGTCTTCTTCTTCTTTTTTTAAAAAAATGCACGACTAGTAGATTCAATTGCTTGATTCGCAAATAATACTACCACATATCAGATAAAGTTTTATCAACTAACTTTCCTTTCGAAAAAAGTAGATGGTAATAGAATTTTACAATCTTTTACATCTACGTTAGGTTAGGTTAGGTTAGGGCGTAGACAATTTTGGTTTTATAAGAGTATTTTTCCAATTAGAGGGTCCTTTAAAAATACTCTCAGGGTTTTAGAAACTCTGTTTGTTTGTTTCGGGGAAGGTTTCAAAAAAGTTGTTGCTGTTTTCGAAAGAGTGATCGGTTTATTTTATATCTATGTAAAAGTCCTGGGTCTGGTTACTAACTTTCAAACTAGAAAAGGTAGAAACCTGAAACTTCAGAAATGTATTTTGGTGTAAAAAAAAAACTATTTATTTGCGATATAAAGTAAATTTCACCCTACCTCAAAATGGAGTTTTAGGGGGTAACTGAAAATTTTCTAACGTAAAGCCCCATCAAGTATTACTTCATTTTAAAGGACTTGTTTAATAGAAAATAACTGTACAAATTAGAGGTCGCTATCTTACTACAATCCAAAATGGCGGCCAGATAAATATTCAAAAACCCAATTTATTTCAGAATCTACTGTAAAGAAAATTTAAAAAAAAGACAAAAAGTTATAAAAACAAAAACTTTACTCTTATTTTATTCACGTTTGACCAGGAAGTTGCATTATTCTAAAATTTTAATTTTAACCTCGATATTTTTTTTTCAGAGCTAAAATTTTTATTTTCTTTATACATCCATTGTATGTATTAATTAATAAATTAAAAACTTGTTGATATTTTAAAAAGTTTCCTTTAAATTCTAAACATAAGCGTATTACAATATAGAACTTTTAAACTTCAAGTTATTATGTAAACAGGAAAAAACAAAAACAAACACAGTTATAATCCACGAACTGTTTCATGGTTTTAACGTTTTTTCCCTTCTCAAATAATGTTTGACTCCCCCCCCCCCAGTTAAAACGTCAACATACAAATAGTTGTTTAGATAACAAACATAAATAAAACAAATTACGTGTTCTTTGATCAAATTGGATAAACTGTTACGCAGTGCATTAGAAACTTTAAGATAAATATTGTCTATTATTGTGCAGGAATCATACTTTTAGAGGTTAAGGAATACAGCTGTCTATTGTTGTTCATATTAACATGTATATAGTATTTAATTAAATTCAGCCTAGAGGGAAGGGAAGAGGAGGGGCAGAGTTTATCTAATTAATCCAATTGTCAATACCACGATCACTATCAGACCTTTGTTCATCAAGAGCAACAAACTCAATCTCCATGAAAGTGGAAGTGGAAGTAGAAGATGGGAAATATTTCGAGCTATCGTTTTCATCAAGTGTTTGGGATCTCGCCAAAACTCCACACATTGCCAAATTGTTTGAGGGACACATTGCTCCAAGTAATTGTTTTTATCGACTAATTCATTGTTAAGCGGTGTCAACGCTTTTTGTTAATAATTCAATTCAAGATTTAAATATTTCCTATTTTTAACAAGTACAAATAATAGATACTACAACAGAACTTATAACCCACCCCCACCTGATTGATTCACACAGCTAAAGCGATCGATTCTTCCATATAAAATAGAATGGTTATCCTACACTTTACAAAATTAAATACCGTAATTATAATTACAAAAGGAATAGTATGCATTTCTATAATCGTTAAAGGGTATTAATGTAAGTACAATAAGACATCGAAAAGCCTCCTCGCTGAATCACGATATTGAGGATGTGGTTTTCCGTCCTTGCCTCAACTCTCAGTTTAGTAATGGCCGTTGGTCATTATTAATTTTTTGATAGAACAGCCAAACATTCTCGCGTTGTTTCTAATATAGAACATTGTTTATATCGTTGCCAATTATTATAATATGACTTGTAACTAATTATCAAAATGTAGATGTAATACTATTAATGTAGGTTTATTCCTACTTATATATTTTTCTTTCGACAATAGCTTAAATAGAATTATTTTTAAAATTTACGTGTTGTCACTGCTAGAAGAAACAATAGTCTACCATCACAACATTTGCTATAAAACAACCACACATTGAAAATAAACAATTACACCATCCTCTCATTCAGAAGAAATGATTACAGCTCAGCATACTGAAAAATTACGAAATATTAAAGTACTAGCAAGGTTATATTAAAGCGGAGACGGTGTAACGTGGACATCGGGCTATCGGTAATTTGAGTTGGACGTCTGTTTCAAGAAATTTAAAAAAAATTCCACTCAATGTTCCTAATTTCGAGTGTATATTATAACTCTTTTATATATCCATGACTAACTTCATTCTCATACATGCTAACAATAATGTATTTTTCATTATACTACACCGAAAACATTTGTTTTCTTTACCTGTTCGTATACAAGAAAGTCCTTCTTTTCCGTGCACTACACCGTAAATGTGCACCAGCTGATTTTACAAATAATAAACATATCAGTTTTATGTAAACAGCTGATTTTAACAATGTGTATTTATTTATGAGAGGTTAGTTCCAAAGTCTAAAATAAGAGTAAACATAATGAGTTCTAAAAATGTCCATAATGGATTTCAGTGATGCATATAATGAGCCTGCTAATCCAGATAATATTTTAAAACAATCATAACTGCGAATTTCCTGCAAGACGATCAAACTATGAAATTGAATATAATAAATTTTGTCAATGGAAAAATAACAGAAAAATCAAACAAGTGATGACGTCATACTTGTTTATTTATCGGGGAAAAATCAAGCACATGCAACCTACTTCTTTATGGACTAAATTTTCAATGAAGAATTGTATTTCACTAAAAGAAAATGTAATGACTTTCGTAAAACAAACGCTTTTCTGAAACGTGAGGGCAATGGTTACACTCCAAAAAAGTCGAAGATACATCAGAGAAAGTTAAGCAATTCTTAAACGAAGCTCCTGATGAGAACTAGTTATTAGTTAAACAGTTTTAATATTTGGGATTTTCGGAGCATGCCGTAGAGATGATCTACTACGTCTTAATGTAAATGATATTGAGGACAATGACAGTTTTCTGTTGTTGTTTATACGTGATGGGAACACTCACATCCCTTGCTCATTCATCGTGTGATTTATAACGTAAGTTCATAGGGCTAAGACATATGGAAAGGACAAGATTATTCATTGGATATCGTAATGGGAAATGTTTTGCTCAAAACATGGAAAGCACAAGATTATTCATTGGATATCGTAATGGGAAATGTTTTGCTCAAAACATGGAAAGCACAAGATTATTCATTGGATATCGTAATGGGAAATGTTTTGCTCAAAACATGGAAAGCACAAGATTATTCATTGGATATCGTAATGGGAAATGTTTTGCTCAAAACATGGAAAGCACAAGATTATTCATTGGATATCGTAATGGGAAATGTTTTGCTCAAAACATGGAAAGCACAAGATTATTCATTGGATATCGTAATGGGAAATGTTTTGCTCAAAACATGGAAAGCACAAGATTGTTCATTGGATATCGTAATGGGAAATGTTTTGCTCAAAACATGGAAAGCACAAGATTATTCATTGGATATCGTAATGGGAAATGTTTTGCTCAAAACATGGAAAGCACAAGATTATTCATTGGATATCGTAATGGGAAATGTTTTGCTCCAAATGTAGGAAGCCCATATCTGCAATTCCTAGTAATTGCGACCAGTAATTAATACATGGGCCAGTAGTTCGCGAACCATGAAACCGTGCGCATGTAAAAAAAAAAAAAAATGTTAAAATCAACGTATATGTGTATTTATTTAATTGTGTGTATAGTGTCAATGTTTTTGTGATATTTAATGTTTTAACGACCTCTACGGAGTGAAATTACTGAAGATGGAGATACGTCTCCGAAACGCGTCTTTGTAATAAAGACAAAATCAAAGTCACATGACGGAACAAAAGGTAATATAAATTTATTTATTACTCATTATATTAAATTCCTAGTAAGATTGCTAAATATCTAAACCTTAAAAATCCAGAAGAGTATACTGGACATTGTTTTAGAAGAACATCAGCATCTGCGTTGTTTGAAGGAGGGGGGGGGGTTATTGAGCCTAATAAGCCATGGAGGATGGCGATCATCAAAAACAGCAAAAGGTTATATAGAAGATTGTGTGAACAGCAAGTTTCTCGAAAACTATTAAAAAAATAATACAGTTACAAGTAAAAAATTACACATAGATAACATTGAAGAAACCATAGAGCCCACTGATGTTTCTATGAGTCCATCAAATACAGAATCAATGGGAGATATGTCTAGGCCTTCATATGAAACACATTTCCCCATTAAGAAAAATGCACTACTCAGCAAAGGATTAAATACCAAAAATAGCACAAATTGTACTATAAATACAATTTCAAATAGTATGATAATTGTTTAAAATAAATTGTAGTTATGTATTGAGTTTATTTTTTTTTTTTGAAATAAAAAGATGTTATGATTAAAACTATGTTACTTTTTCGGTTTAGTATAATGAAAAGTATTTTTCGTCATACTGCTTCAAAAACAGCTGTTTTCAATACATGCTTTGAGATGCTAAAGTTGTTCTTTTTAGTCCTAGGGCCTAAAAACATCAGCTGAGGTCGAGGTCATCAGCTGTTACTTCGTTTGTACGGATTAATTAACTATTGTAAAGCATCTATAAAAACAACCGATACTCTCGATTGTAAATAACCGTTAAAACAGCTGTTACCATCGATTTGAAGGTAAATAGGTTATAACATTTTTGATGATATACACTAGTACGTAACTCGCCCGGTAGGGTTTTCCGTGCTTCATTGGAAATCCCGCACTCGGCTGCGCCTCACGCGGGAGCTGTCATCCTCGCAAGGAACCCTCTTTACTGAGCTTGTAACGTAATATACTATATTGTTAGGACATATTTATCATCACTTACTTATTATTCAATCTTACCATTTTCCATGTACATGCATTTTAATTGTATTACTTATTAGCATATAGCTTATTACCACAGTGTCCCGTAAGAAGTCCCACGATTTGCCCTCTGCCCAAGGTCAAATGTAAGTCCGCTATTGAATCTGCGCACACTCCCACAAGGAATCCATGTTCGCAGAGAAAGGGACGATTCAGAGATTTTTGTTTTTTAAGGTTAAAGTTTTTTTAAACCCTGCTAGGAATAAAATACAGAAATATATCTTGAGGAACACTTAGGGAGAAATGCGTGTCACTCAGGGGCTCACTCATAGTGAGTGCGGGTGTGGCGGACTCTAGAATGCCAGCTGGATCTACACCTTTCTTCATATTGTAATCTTGGGTTACATCTTTCATCTTTCCTATCGGGTCTCTCTTGACCAACTGTTGTTACCTTCCGACCCTGACGTTATATTCGAAGGCTGGGGGGGTCTTTATTTTATGTACTTTTTTCTCTTTCTTTTATAAGGCGATGATGACTGAAAGGTTATTCACCTTTAAAATAGAAGAAATTTGTATGAAATTTTAAATTCCTTGGTCACGTGATTTCGCAAATAGAGGCCACAGCTGCATCTGACGTTGTGTGCTCTCGCCAGTCCTTTCCGCGGCGGCGTACTAAATAAACCACCTAAAACTTTGAAACTTTTGATGTGATTTTAATAATTCCGTCAATTATAAATAACGTTTTATTTATAAATAATTATGTACAAACTTTGTTACTGATAAAATGTGTTGTCGCTGAAATGTAAATAATGCCTGAGCTAATCCACTTAAATCTCTAACAAAACATTATTAAAACTTAGGAACTACTGTTCCGATTAAAAAAAAAGTTTTCAGTTCCAATTAGAGTTTAAATGTTATACGACTGTGTCGCTGACAAAACGCGTTGTTGCTGAAAATTTCAAGAAAATTAGCAGAACACCTCGACAAATCTATATTTCATATTTTCCAGGAGAAAAAGAAGATTATAACTCGGAAACTACTATACCTATTTTAAATACATTTTCAGTTCCAATTAGCGTTCAAATCATCTACCGACTTTGTCAGTCTAAATATATCCAATAGTTGATAATTTGTAACAATATGCGTAAAAGAGGTCCTAGAAAATCCAAGTTTCGTATTACCCATGCAGACAAATATTGTTATAACTTAAATAAATATTAAGATTGTGAGATAATATTAGATTTAAAAAACTCGACACACAAGATCTCACAAAAATTACGTTTATTTAATAAAACGCGTTTCAACGACAAAGTCGCCATCTTCAGTGATACATGAGCTACAATAACAAAACTATAACTATTTTTTGTTATAACTCAAGTTATAGTTTTGTTATTGTAACTCATGTATCACTGAGGATGGCGACTTTGTTGTTGTGACGCTTTTGATTAAATAAACATAATTTTTGTGAGATCTTGTGTCCGAGTTTAAGAAAATCTTTTTATCCTTGTTATAAAATGGTAACTACTGAATCAATTAAAGACTAGATACAAACTGAACAGAGATATTATACCTATGGGAAGGAAAATGACGTGAAAATCGAATCAGTGGTTTAAGTTATAAACATACTAACAGACAGACAGACAGACAGACAAATAGAGAGAGGCATTGCGATTTATATACTTAGGTATGATTATTTTACCATTGCATTTGTTACATCGCTTTATGTTAGCGTTACTGCATACCTTTGACTTAGTTAATCTTAATTTAATATTTTGACACTTTTTATTTTATTACTTACAATTATTTAACCATTATGTTTGTATTAACATGCTATAATTATTGTATTTGTTTCTTTAATGTGATTAATTATAGTTGCATTTTTATTGTATTACTTATGATTAGTTCACCATTGTATTTGTTTTCAAATACTACAATTATTGTATCTGTTACATTCTTGCATGTTATCGTTAATTATATACCTTCAACTTAGTTTTCTTAAGATACTATTTTCTTTATTACTTATGTATTTGTATTTGTATTCTAATGCTATTGTATTTGTATTCAAATGCTACAATTATTGTATCTGTTACATTCTTGCATGTTATCGTTAATTATATACCTTCAACTTAGTTTTCTTAAGATACTATTTTCTTTATTGCTTATGTAGTTCACCATTGTATTTTTATTAACATGCCATCATTGTTGTAATTGTTACATTACCCCATGTTGTCGTTACTTATATACCTTCAACTTAGTTTTCTTAAGATACTATTTTCTTTATTACTTATGTAGTTCACCATTGTATTTTTATTAACATGCCATCATTGTTGTAATTGTTACATTACCCCATGTTGTCATTACTTATATACCTTCAACTTAGTTTTCTCAAGATACTATTTTCTTTATTACTTATGTAGTTCACCATTGTATTTTTATTAACATGCCATCATTGTTGTAATTGTTACATTACCCCATGTTGTCGTTACTTATATACCTTCAACTTAGTTTTCTTAATATACTATTTTATTTATTGCTTATGTAGTTCACCATTGTATTTTTATTAACATGCCATCATTGTTGTAATTGTTACATTACCCCATGTTGTCATTACTTATATACCTTCAACTTAGTTTTCTCAAGATACTATTTTCTTTATTACTTATGTAGTTCACCATTGTATTTTTATTAACATGCCATCATTGTTGTAATTGTTACATTACCCCATGTTGTCGTTACTTATATACCTTCAACTTAGTTTTCTTAATATACTATTTTATTTATTGCTTATGTAGTTCACCATTGTATTTGTATTCAAATGCTACAATTATTGTATCTGTTACATTCTTGAATGTTATTGTTACTTATATACCTGAAGTAAAATTGCTGATGGAAGCTGATTTTACATTGCACTGCTAGTAAAATTATGTGTGCCAGTATGTTTTATTTGTTGAAATTTTATATTTATTTACGTGTTTCTTATTATCATTATACCGTTCTAAAAGAAAATAGAGAAAGGGTTTGCCAAACATTTTTTGTCTATTACTAAATTACTTACGTCTAGTGGCAATATTGTCCTTAGTATTTATTAATACTTCGTTACAGCTGTTTCGGTATAACATATACCATCATCAGATGAAATAACACTTTCACACAACACACTGATACACATTGCTCAAAAATAAATAAAGATAAAATATTTTGTACTGCAGTACAGCTCGAAAATAATATAAATTAAAGTTAAGGTAATATGGCCACATCTTATTAATGTAGTGGTCTTTTAATATACAGTACAATGTTCTGATTTCCTCTTTTAGCCATATTATTTTAGCTATTGTTTTTGTCTTTCGGGCAGCTGTGGAATTATTCTTTATTGTCATGTTAATGTAATTAGGGATAATATTGCGATTAGCACAGAACTAATTAAACATTATGTTAAGAGTAGTGAAATGTATACACAGGCAAGAGTAGTGTTCATGTATTTATAGGTAATTTTAGCGTGACATGCATATTTCATAAATCCATAATTTATTTTATATTATTTTCGACATTTACTGCAGTACCAAATATTTTACGTTTGTTTATTTTTGTGCAATGTGTATCAGTGTGTTGTGTGAATGTGTTATTTCATCTGATGATGGTATATGTTATACCGAAACGCTGTAATGAAGTATTAATAAATACTAAGCACAACATTGCTACTAGACGTAAGTAATTTAGTAATGGACTTATTGTAAAGCATTCGTAAGGCATTATGGAATTTATGAATAATTTTTTTCTAAACACTTTGGCAATTTCAAATAAAATGGGTAAGACAGCATTTACAATAAACTTAAAGTTTTAAATGCTGTTGAAAATGACAATCGAGGCAAGACGATAAACTTCCAGAATCTGTGAGACAATCTATAATAGATCACATTAACCTGTTTCCCAGAATCGATAGCCATTTACTGTAGAAAGGATTCTGCTGAAGAATATTTAGACGCAAATTTAAATATCGTTAAAATGTATAAGCTCTATCTAGAATTTAGTAAAAAAAAAATCTTGAACTTGCCAAGTTATTCCTGTATAGAAATACTTTTAATACATGTTTCAATTTAAGTTTTTTTTTACACCCAAAAAACGATAAGTGTGATTTATGTGAAAAATATAAAAATAGCAATGAAGCACAAAAGATTGAATTGCAAGACATCATCGACGATCATTTACTAAATAAAGTTATATAAAAATATACTTAAAAGAAGGAAAGTTTGAAGAAAATAAATATTGAATCTAGAACAAGAAAAAAGTGGACAGATTGGGTAAGCGATAGTTACAAATACTTTACAATAGTTGTCTACCGATAAATACAAAACAATTTAAGGATTTGGAGGCTCTTTGATACAACAGAATAATCCCCACAACTTACCATAACTATTATAATAATCTTAACACCGGCGAAATTTTTGTTGATAGTCAATAAATTTGATAAAAAATCTCTTATTTTTTTTTTAAATATAATGATTTATGAAAAAAGTACCTCTTTATACAAACAATAGTTTAAAGTATTTCAAATGTATTTTTTATGGTAATTACAGCAAAATAAAACTTTTAAATGCCTGTACTGAAAAGTAAAGTTTTTGGGCTTATGATAGTTCTGATCCAAAGTAACGATATGTTACTATGGTGTTTATTTATTGTGGTGTTTTTTATATGATTTCACATTATCATTTCTAATTTAGACCTTATTAATCCCAATTCTCAATTTGCTCCAAGTTTTCTATATTAAAATTTTGATCTGGGTATTTTTCCTGAACAATAGTCATCTTATATGATGATATCATTTCTTTTTTATTTATCTGTAAGGGGTTTCTTTGTTTATTGCCGTCTTAGATTTTTTTTTCTTTTTACTCTATGGGATTCTCCCATCTGAGTTCTTTTTAATCCGCTGGCTTTTATTGTACTCTCCGTAGAGGGTTGGTTAGCTTTTTTCTCAGTTAACTTTGCTTTTAACCTTTGTTGGTCTTAATTGCTTACCTGCTCCCATCTTACTCACACGCTCCTCTATAGTTTTGTTGCTAAGCAATGTTTGTATTTTTAATTTAGTTCGTCACCAGTATATGTCGAAACCGGCATATCCTTTGTATATTATAATAGTGTTTGTTTTTCCCTTTCTCACATGATATTTGACTTCCACTCAGTTAATGCTTCAATTTCAAAATAATTAAAGGCAACATTAGTTTAACATTATCTTGAACGTCAACGAAACTAACGATATTCAAACAAAGATATGAAATAAATAATGACACAACGAAATCTGTTACAGTTGCCGCTCTCTCTGTTTCTAGTAGTTTATCATTGTACTAGTTATGATTTGTATATGTTTTTAAAACAATTTAATGATACATCACCTTTATTATGAAGACAAAGTTAGTACCCATCCATAAAAAATAGTGGTCCTCCTTTCCACTAAAAAAAATAATAAAATAAAACATAAATTACAAAAAGTAAATTATTTGATTGTTTTCGAAATATATAAATCAAATAATAACAATACGGCAAAATAATAAAATTAAATAATTTTCCTCTTAAACAATTTACATATACAGAATGTTTTACGACGTTCTTGCGAAATTGTCTTTTGAGTTCAAGTTTAAACTTAACCATTTCCGAGGAACTAGAAGAGCAGGCTCACCTGGAGCCTCTCGGCACATCACTGTACCTCAACTCATGAAGATAGGTACTATGAGCAACCTACCACTAGCACACCACTACAACAACGAAACCATTCCTCAGCGCATACTTCCAGAAGCCGAAACTCCTGGACAGGCTGAGCATGCTCCCATGGTACTCATGTCGGCAGGGTTTACAAGCCACGTTTGATGAGTCACCGCCGATACCCTCCCCGCAACATCACCTATCGAGGGCGGGGCCCGTTACCCACAATGGAATAGTGTAGCCCATCAGCCAAAGCTGGAAGCTTGTAATAGCTTTCCCGCAGTTTTCTTGGGCCAACACCGTGGGGTGTAGTGCACGACCCGATTTTAGGAGTCTCCCTTCTAGAGCTCATGTGAGCAAGGTTCCCCAAGCAACGTGTGATTACTCGTCAGGTCGCTTACGCGATACCTTACCTCCTCTCAGAGCTCATTCTCAAAGTGAAAACAAAGAAAAAGTTCATAAAAACACAATTCCGGAAAAACCTCGTTTTCCGGCTACCCGCTTATTGTTTTTTATAAAAAGTTATAACTTTGGAAATAGTTAAAATATTGTTCATATTTTGTTTACGAATTTATAATGTAAAGTCACAAAAACATGCTTTCAAATATTTTCAAAATTACGACCTTTTTAAATTTTTTAACTTCACATATCTCGAAGATTGTTAACTTAAAAAAAAATTTAAATTAAAAAAAAACAACGAAAGACAACAATATTTTTTGTAGCTTAAAGGATAACCGAGTTATTGACAAAAAACTAAAAATGAAATCTCTTGATAATTGTCTAAAAACTAAATAAATAAAGTTGATAAATTATAACTAATCATTTTAATAACATTACAGTAAAAATGCTATAATTATTTTTGAAATGTTTATTTCTCAGGTTGGCAATACAGTAAACAGCTGATCAACATTTAAAGTTTTTGAATTGTACATATTTGATTCATTTTGATAGGTTATCTACAAAAATGTATTAGGTACTTTGTATCTGTGGTTTGTGTTGTTACTGTTAGTAGTGGAAGTATTCTGTTAATTTAACTGTAATTAGTGAGTCTTTGTAGTAATAGCGTACTTATTTACCAACGAGAAATACACGGATATAGTTTTTTACGTTGGGCGTGTACAATAGCTGCTGCTGTGGAATATAAAGACGTTACCCAGTACTCGACGTCTTTCATGTAGCAGAACGGTCGGATTTTCACTTTCTATGGTGTGGAGAACACTTGATCAAAACAACTTACACTTCCATGTATTTATACTATGTATCCTAAAAGTCCCCCCCCCCTATTATTTTTTTTTATTAATGGAAATAGACAGATTTGCTTTGGGTAAAGTTTAGATAACCAAAGGAGGAGTTTTTTGAAGTATCAAATTTTTTAACCCTTACCCCCAAAATGGGGTAGTTTGGGGGTAAGTCACGAATTTTAAATAGCCACCCCTATTGAGTGATACCTGATTTTAAAGGTATTTTTAAAAATAAGAATAATGACGCAAACTAGAGGTTTCTAAATTCATCCTACCCAACATAGTGACCAAACGAATTGTGAATGTTAACCTACAAACTCCGGTTGTTTTTATTACATTACAAACTGATCTATGTTGGTAAAATTCAAGAGCCTTACCTTGTTTTTTTAGCTCATATTAAGTTCTTGAAATGGCTACCATTTACTTTTTGGCAGAAATAAATTCTGGACTCAAAAGCTTGTTGTACATTTCGTAACATTTCCGGTGAAATTATTAACGTAGAATTCACAATTCGATTGGTCGCTATGTTGGGTAGGATGAACTTAGAGACCTCTAGTTTGCGCCATTATTCTTATTTTTAAAAGACCTTTAAAATGAGGTATCACTCAATAGTGGTTGCTATTTAAATTTCTTGGCTTACCCCAAACTACCCCATTTTGGGGTTAAGGGTTTAAATTTTGATATTTCAAAAAACTCCTTTGGTTATCTAAACTTTTCCCAAATCAAATCTGTCTATTTCCATTAATAAAAAAATAATAATAGGGGGGGGACTTTTGGGACAGTGTTGCTTTGCTTAAAATTCAGGTGTGATCATGTCCAAAATATGGATATACACAACTACAGCACTTGGCAATCTTGTAAGTATCGTGCGAAACAGCACAGGTTAAATTTATACAGTAAACATTCCTGACAAGCCGGTTCAAAGTTCATGAGTAAGCGTCCTTAAAGCATTCAAAATCCACCAAACTACAGGATTTTTAAAAACAGTTTTAGACAATTTCTATTGTCTGGATCATTTTACTGGGTGGATGAGTTTATGCATCATGATCGTACTATTTTACGATGGATGTGATCTCTTTTTCTTTTATAATATATTTTATCCTGACTGAACTATGGTGGTGGTGTGAACAAACCAAAAAGAGGTCAAAATTTGTTGGGGCCGCAACCTCTCAAACTCTCTCCTCGGCTTCTACAATAGAATCACGATTTAAAACCACTGTCATACATCAAAATTTTGAAAAAAATAAAATAAAAATTATCACCAGGTGTTTATTGTTATGGATTTGTTGCTACTCGAGGTTTATGAAAGCAAATGTATTTATTTTGGATCACTGGATTTGATTTACCATCTAGTAATATTAGGGTTTTATGCTTGGACTCATATGGTTGTTATTTATTTATTCAATATTAGTTTTTTTGAAAATATTTGTATAAAACAGGTCATGTATACACATTACAACACAATGAGGCAATACACATAAAAAATCAAAACATACAATTAAACAGCAAGCAGCTTAAAAAATAGAGAAAAATATACAATAATTGACGTAACAATATTACACGTAAATAAGTTATAGTACAGTTAACAGGGTAAAACACTTAAAAAAAAGACATCACATCCATCATGATATACTACGATCCGCATTACCGCATGGTAACTTGGTAATATGGTAACGCGGTAATACGGTAATACGGTAACGCGGTAATGCGACTATGTGGTGGAGTTAACGCGGTAATACGGTATCACGGTTATGTGGTTACCGTATTCGGCGTTCCCGTTTTACATGTTATCGTTACTTATATACCTCCAACTTAGTTTTCTCAAGATACTATTTTCTTTATTGCTTATGTAGTTCACTACTATATTTGTATTAACATGCCATCATTGTTGTAATTGTTACATTACCCCATGTTGTCGTTACTGCCTTGTATATATTTGACGTACTTAACGTTAATTTTCAATGTAGTGTGAGTGTGTGTGTGTTTCTAAATACAGGGTGGTAGAAAAGTATGGAAACTACTACATATCTCTAATTCTATTCAAGTTAGAACACATCCGACCATCATTGAGAACAGTTTGACCTCAGCTGATAGAGAGTGTTCAAAAAAATAATAAAATATATTTTGTCTTGATATTGTTAAATATGATGATGCTTTTTAAATTATTATTATAGCCCAAAATTTTACAAAGCAAAAGAGTTTTTGTTTTTGCGCCCATTTATAAAAACAGCAAAAACATGCACATTTAAATACTATCTTGTATTATTAAATAATATTATATTTAGCAACTCGTAGTGGAACTGACATATCGGACATTTTTTAACCTAAATTAATAATATAATATGTAATAGTAACTTGTCATGTACGGGATGATCCTATTTTTTACAAAAAATATTATTCTCATTTTAATTCTAAACTTACTTTAATTTAGTAGGTAAACTTAAAATAACTTTATTAAATGCTGAGCTTGACTTATGAGAAAAACTATACAGTATAACAAACACACAGAACACAATTCTCATAAAAAAATACGCCTAAGTATCAGACAATGATACACCAGCTACACCAACCAAACCACAACTTGGTAAAAAAAAAAGATAGTTATTGTTCATATCAGTGTTAAAGATGAAAATCCCCAGAATGTGGTGCAATGTAATTTCCAAACTCATGATCAAGATTTGGACTTTGATTTAATAGGATAAAGCTTGTTGTTGTTTTTTTGTTGAAAAAAATAGGTTTACAAACTCTCTTTAAATGATGTAATCTGTATAAACATATCAAGTGAATGAGTAATTGATTATAATGAAGGCTACCGGGACGCTGGATTAAAGTTATTTACAGTTAGTTTTTAGTGAACACTTTATTTGATTATTTTTTTAAAGGCCTCTTGGTCTCAACGTCACCTTATAAAGAACATAAAATAAAGGCCTTTTAGCCCACGAATACTCTAATTGTGTTAGAGTCGGAAAATAACAAGAGTTGATCAAGAGAGACCTAATAGGAAAGATTAAATAGTGGGATCTACTGTTTTCAAGAAACTGGAAGTATAAAGAACAGCGTTCGCTCTGGCCGCCGAAAATCACCTACCAATGAAGACACATCAAAAGTCATTTTTTGAGAATCGCCATTTTTCATTATAAAAACTGCCGTTTAACGTGACATCATCTCTGTTAAATAAATGCTTAAAGAAAATATATTTCCTCCATTTAAAATGAATTGTTTTGAAGACGATATTAATCACCCGCGTTGAGTTGATGCGGAGTCTTTACAGATAAAGCAACGTTCATCGAAATAGAATTGTAAATAGGTGTAACAGTCGATAATTGGAACCCCCAATAGACTGTTGAGGCTCACACTCAGCATTTTCAAAAAGTAACATTTTGTCAGTAATTGCCAATTACGTTAGTACCAAACTAATGTAATAGGTATTATAATAGAAGGAAACTAACCAGGAAACTTCTTTGTAGTTGGTACGATAATACAGCACTGTAGTCATTTCCACAAAGATGGATAGGTCACGTGGTGTAATTGAATAACCTGTCATTTCACTAGATCTGTCGCCCATTGATTATATCTTTTGGAAGGTTTCAAAGCAACATGTATTTAAACTAAAACTAGGGACATAAACGTTATGAAAAATTTGTGAGAAGCGACGCTTGTTACTTTGAAGTGAGAGAGAATGCGACGAAAGCCTACTACCTACAACTACCACACTGTCAAACTGCACAAGGAAATCATTTACAAAGTGTAAACTAACATAAAATTTCCAAACGTCCTGTACGTGGAATTTTTTTTTTGCACCTTGTCTTATTAATCTTTCAACCCATATGTCAGTTACGTCACTGAAATGCGTTAAACCTAATATTATTTTATAATAAAAGATCATGTTAAAAGCACTTAACTCTATTTTTTTTAAGAATAGGCTAAAAACAAAAAAATCTTTTGCTTTGAAACGTCCTGTTCAATCAAAATAATGAGGAAGAAACAACATCATTACATTCAAAAATATCAAGAATAAATACGTATTATATGTTTTTTTTTAACCCGGTATTTAGTAAAAACTTTTGAAACATCCCGAGCTCATAATTTTGCAATATCGAGTTGTAGGTTTTTATAACTTTCATCAAATTTAATTAATTTTATTAAACAATGATTTAGTTAAAAAAAAATTAAGGAGACAGCAATTCGTACTAGAATGGCACATAGTTATGCAAATTGATTTATAACTTATAGTTATGGAAGTTATTATAGCTTGGAAGATAATATTCTAAATTCATAGATTCACAAACCCTCTTATCGGAAATGATTCAGAGAAGGCATTTTCATGATTAGCCCCATTGTCCAGCATTATTAATTTACTTTTATAAAATTTTAATGAAGTTTTTTTTTTCAGTACTAAATTTTACATGAAATATTTCAAACAAAATTGCTACTTTTTTAGACCTTGAAGTATATTTTTTGAAAATGGCTTTAAAAAAAGTCATAATGAAAATTATAACAATGTGCAATATTTATGTCACAACAGCTGCCATCCTAGGCATAGTAAAAAATCAATCTCAAAACGTTTTTAAAGAGCAAACAACTATTGTTCGGAACGCTCAAATTACATAAAATACATTGACAAATTGTCCAACAGTTTTATTAAAAGTCGATATCCTACAAAAAATATAAATAAAAAACTGAACATTATAATAACTATATTAAATATTATTCTGGTCTTTATAAAGTAAACAACATACCTTAGAACGGCTCGTATTAAAATGTTCACCCACAACTCAACATTTACTTAATAAACTAGGCTTCATACAGTAAATTATATTTATAGTAAAAGTCATGTAGTAAAAAAAAGGTAAGAGTAAAATTATACATAAATAATAATCAGGAATTAGTTGTAAACAAATAGAAGGTTGCAGTCTTTGTAAAAGATACGTTGCCATCCTTGTAAATGAAACGTTGCCATACTTGTAAAAGAAACATTGCCATGTTTGTAAAAGAAAAGTTGTCATTTTTTAAATGAAACGTTGCCATCCTTGTAAAAGAAACGTTGCTATCCTTGTAAAAGAAACGTTGCCATCTTTGTAAAAGAAAATTTGTCATTTTGTAAATGAAACGTTGCCATCCTTGTAAAAGAAACGTTGCCATCTTTGTAAAAGAAAAGTTGTCATTTTGTAAAAGAAACGTTGCTATCCTTGTAAAAGAAACGTTGCCATCTTTGTAAAAGAAAAGTTGCCATCCTTGTAAATGAAACGTTGCCATCCTTGTAAAAGAAACGTTGCCATCTTTGTAAAAGAAAAGTTGTCATTTTGTAAATGAAACGTTGCCATCCTTGTAAAATAAACGTTGCCATCTTTATAAGAGAAACGTTGCCATCCTTGTAAATAAAACGTTGCCATCCTTGTAAAAGAAACGTTGCCATCTTTGTATAAAAAACGTTGCCATCCTTGCAAAAGAATTTTTGCCATCCTTGTAAAGAAACGTTGCCATCTTTGTAAAATAAACGTTGCCATCTTTATAAGAGAAACGTTGCCATCCTTGTAAATTAAACGTCGCCATCCTTGTAAAAGAAATGTTGCCTAATTTGTAAAATATTATCAACGTCTAATAATTTTTAAAGTAGTCATACAGACAAAATTTAACCCATAAAAAAACAAATTAACTGCAAATTTAATAACGTTTTGTATCAACTCACTTATAAAAATTTGTAATACTGATTACATTGGCTTTATAAAAAATCCTCTTTCATTTTCGTATAAATAATCATAGATTCACAGCTAAATGTCAAGACGATAAACCTATTTCACAACACGTTCTAGAACAAAATTAAAATTTCGATCAATAGCATTATTTATAAATTACCAGAAAGTCAAATAATCCAATGGAACAAGCTTACCGATGGGTTAAATCAAAATTCCTGTTGAATTGAATTAGAAGGTACAAATTATTTTAGTGCTGCGCGCTAATTTCTAATTGGTTAACATTTAAAAGTCGATTTTTCTGTAATACTTTTTTCTTTAAAATTTTAATTAAAAAATCAAATAAAATTATACAGGCAGAATTTTATATATTTTTTTGTTAAAAAATTTTCTAACAATATTTAAAATTGTATTATTTTGATAATTACGAAATAAAATATGAATCCTCTTCACATCTTGTATTTTTTTACCTTTAGTTATACATTTTATAAATTATTTTTTATTTTGTAAAATAGAATATAATTCAAAATGACGGCTCCAGTGAAAACGCATTTTCATATAATACATAAAGTAGTTTGTAACAAATAAATTGTTGTGATTTAATGCTCCTCTTGGAGTAGTAATTATGTACAATAACATTTGGAAGTATTAAAATAGAAAGAGTTTCTAAAATTAATAATTTTAATTATATTATGGCTTGTATACAATTTTATTTCGGTGAGAATTGGAAAATTTAGTACTTATATGTTAAAAACAAATTTGTAATATAACGATCAAAAGGGTTCTAGGTATAATTAGGGCCTGAACCATGCTATTTCTGATTTCTTAGACAATAGGGGTTTTCTGTACATAGTGGATGTCAGACATGCAATATACGCATTTTTCAGCAATCTTAAGACTCTCTAATTATGTTCGAACTTCAAACATCTTAATACTTCCAAATTATTATTGTGACATAAATTACCATTGTATATACAAAAAGGAACATTTTTGTTATAAGCTCCTCTTATGTACAAATTTGAAAAGCCGCCATTTTGAATATTTCGTGTGTGCTGAATTGGAGCAGTTAAATTTTTAGATTGTGAAAGGAATGAGATTGTAAAATGTAAGATTTTCTGTAATTAGAAATTAGTAGAATAAGGATTCTTGTGTATATCCTTATTACACAAGAATATAAGAACGTGTGGCGTAAGTTGGGTACATTTTAATTAATCAATCGACTTGCAATAGAAAACAGGATATAATCATATTAATGGAAATATAGATAGGAAATAGTAAAATAAATTTATTCACAATCAAAGTTTTAATAACATTCAAAATTGTAATGACAGATGTATATCAGGTTGGGTTAATATTTATCTAACTAAACGAATTACAATTCTAATAATATTTCCTTTATAATTGTGAATGAAAAACGTTAAAAAAAATGTTGATTGGAAAATTGAGACAAGGAGGGGTAGGAATGGACAAATAATGGAGGAAAGGGAGAAAAGGAGAAATATATTTTAAAAAGAAAAACATTGACTGGTTGGTTGAAATATCAATAGTCAAATTATTCAAACTAGTAATTTTATGAATTCTCTAAATTAAGAATTGAAACATTACATTTGTTAGGATATATTGCTAACCAACTACCCTCATATATAGAGCTTCTGTGTCAAAACAAGCATGGGAATCAAAGGGTGAAATATACTCAAGTAAGTACCTAATCCTCTAGTCTATGTGGCAGTGTGTAGATACTAATACTTCCTGTGTTTGTCTGTTTAGTAATTCATGCTTCTTTCTATTATAATATTAGTATTTCTTTCTATTATATAGT
This sequence comes from Aphrophora alni, assembly GCA_963513935.1. Classification (NCBI taxonomy): domain Eukaryota; kingdom Metazoa; phylum Arthropoda; class Insecta; order Hemiptera; family Aphrophoridae; genus Aphrophora; species Aphrophora alni. Next base: position 21,501,430 of record OY740765.1, on the reverse strand, counting down.
ATTGCTCAGTAAAGTGTTTAATAAATGTGCATCCGAGTAAGTTATTAAATAAATACACAAGTACCTCATAAGTATCTAACTTTCTAGGTGGAAATGTATAGATACATATACATGTTTTGTTTTTCTACTTTAGTAGATAATGCTTCTTTTTAGTAGTATACTTCCTAAATCAGATATTAAATAAGTGTGCATCCGAGTAAGTTATTAAATAAATACACAAGTGCCTCATAAGTATCTAACTTTCTAGGTGGAAATGTATAGATACATATACATGTTGTGTTTATCTACTTTAATAAATAATGCTTCTTTTTAGTAGTATACTTCCTAAATCAGATATTAAATAAGTGTGCATCCGAGTAAGTTATTAAATAAATACACAAGTACCTCATAAGTATCTAACTTTCTAGGTGGAAATGTATAGATACATATACATGTTGTGTTTATCTACTTTAATAAATAATGCTTCTTTTTAGTAGTATACTTCCTAAATCAGATATTAAATAAGTGTGCATCCGAGTAAGTTATTAAATAAATACACAAGTACCTCATAAGTATCTAACATTCTAGGTGGAAATGTATAGATACATATACATGTTGTGTTTATCTACTTTAATAAATAATGCTTCTTTTTAGTAGTATAATTCCTAAATCAGATTATAAATAAGTGTGCATCCGAGTAAGTTATTAAATAAATACACAAGTACCTCATAAGTATATAACTTTCTAGGTGGAAATGTGTAGATATATATACATATTTTGTTTTTCTAAATAATGCTTCTTTCTAGTAGTATACTTCCTAAATGAGATATTAAATAAGTGTACATCCGAGTAAGTTATTAAATAAATACACAAGTACCTCATAAGTATCTAACTTTCTAGGTGGAAATGTAAAGATACATATACATGTTGTGTTTATTTACTTTAATAAATAATGCTTCTTTCTAGTAGTAAACTTCCTAAATCAGATATTAAATAAGTGTACATCCGAGTAAGTTATTAAATAAATACACAAGTACCTCATAAGTATCTAACTTTCTAGGTGGAAATGTATAGATACATATACATGTTGTGTTTATTTACTTTAATAAATAATGCTTCTTTCTAGTAGTATACTTCCTAAATCAGATATTAAATAAGTGTACATCCGAGTAAGTTATTAAATAAATACACAAGTACCTCATAAGTATCTAACTTTCTAGGTGGAAATGTGTAGATATATATACATATTTTGTTTTTCTAAATAATGCTTCTTTCTAGTAGTATACTTCCTAAATGAGATATTAAATAAGTGTGCATCCGAGTAAGTTATTAAATAAATACACAAGTACCTCATAAGTATCTAACTTTCTAGGTGGAAATGTGTTGATATATATACATATTTTGTTTTTCTAAATAATGCTTCTTTCTAGTAGTATACTTCCTAAATGAGATATTAAATAAGTGTGCATCCGAGTAAGTTATTAAATAAATACACAAGTACCTCATAAGTATCTAACTTTCTAGGTGGAAATGTATAGATACATATACATGTTGTGTTTATCTACTTTAAAAAATAATGCTTCTTTCTAGTAGTAAACTTCCTAAATCAGATATTAAATAAGTGTACATCCGAGTAAGTTATTAAATAAATACACAAGTACCTCATAAGTATCTAACTTTCTAGGTGGAAGTGTATAGATATATATACATGTTGTGTTTATTTACTTTAATAAATAATGCTTCTTTTTAGTAGTATACTTCCTAAATCAGATATTAAATAAGTGTGCATCCGAGTAAGTTATTAAATAAATACACAAGTACCTCATAAGTATCTAACTTTCTAGGAGGAAATGTGTAGATACATATACATGTTGTGTTTATTTACTTTAATAAATAATGCTTCTTTTTAGTAGTATACTTCCTAAATCAGATATTAAATAAGTGTGCATCCGAGTAAGTTATTACATAAATACACAAGTACCTCATAAGTATCTAACTTTCTAGGTGGAAATGTGTAGATATATATACATGTTGTGTTTATTTACTTTAATAAATAATGCTTCTTTTTAGTAGTATACTTCCTAAATCAGATATTAAATAAGTGTGCATCCGAGTAAGTTATTAAATAAATACACAAGTACCTCATAAGTATCTAACTTTCTAGGTGGAAATGTGTAGATATATATACATGTTGTGTTTATTTACTTTAATAAATAATGCTTCTTTTTAGTAGTATACTTCCTAAATCAGATATTAAATAAGTGTGCATCCGAGTAAGTTATTAAATAAATACACAAGTACCTCATAAGTATCTAACTTTCTAGGTGGAAATGTGTAGATACATATACATGTTGTGTTTATTTACTTTAATAAATAATGCTTCTTTTTAGTAGTATACTTCCTAAATCAGATATTAAATAAGTGTGCATCCGAGTAAGTTATTAAATAAATACACAAGTACCTCAAAAGTATTTAACTTTCTAGGTGGAAATGTGTAGATATATATACATGTTGTGTTTATTTACTTTAATAAATAATGCTTCTTTTTAGTAGTATACTTCCTAAATCAGATATTAAATAAGTGTGCATCCGAGTAAGTTATTAAATAAATACACAAGTACCTCATAAGTATCTAACTTTCTAGGTGGAAATGTGTAGATATATATACATGTTGTGTTTATTTACTTTAATAAATAATGCTTCTTTTTAGTAGTATACTTCCTAAATCAGATATTAAATAAGTGTGCATCCGAGTAAGTTATTAAATAAATACACAAGTACCTCATAAGTATCTAACTTTCTAGGTGGAAATGTGTAGATATATATACATGTTGTGTTTATTTACTTTAATAAATAATGCTTCTTTTTAGTAGTATACTTCCTAAATCAGATATTAAATAAGTGTGCATCCGAGTAAGTTATTAAATAAATACACAAGTACCTCATAAGTATCTAACTTTCTAGGTGGAAATGTGTAGATATATATACATGTTGTGTTTATTTACTTTAATAAATAATGCTTCTTTTTAGTAGTATACTTCCTAAATCAGATATTAAATAAGTGTGCATCCGAGTAAGTTATTAAATAAATACACAAGTACCTCATAAGTATCTAACTTTCTAGGTGGAAATGTGTAGATATATATACATGTTGTGTTTATTTACTTTAATAAATAATGCTTCTTTTTAGTAGTATACTTCCTAAATTAGATATTAAATAAGTGTGCATCCGAGTAAGTTATTAAATAAATACACAAGTACCTCATAAGTATCTAACTTTCTAGGTGGAAATGTGTAGATACATATACATGTTGTGTTTATTTACTTTAATAAATAATGCTACTTTTTAGTAGTATACCTCCTAAATCAGATATTAAATAAGTGTGCATCCGAGTAAGTTATTAAATAAATACACAAGTACCTCATAAATATCTAACTTTCTAGGTGGAAATGTATAGATACATATACATGTTGTGTTTATCTACTTTAATAAATAATGCTTCTTTTTAGTAGTATAATTCCTAAATCAGATATTAAATAAGTGTGCATCCGAGTAAGTTATTAAATAAATACACAAGTACCTCATAAGTATCTAACTTTCTAGGTGGAAATGTGTAGATATATATACATATTTTGTTTTTCTAAATATTGCTTCTTTCTAGTAGTATACTTCCTAAATGAGATATTAAATAAGTGTACATCCGAGTAAGTTATTAAATAAATACACAAGTACCTCATAAGTATCTAACTTTCTAGGTGGAAATGTATAGATACATATACATGTTGTGTTTATTTACTTTAATAAATAATGCTTCTTTCTAGTAGTATACTTCCTAAATCAGATATTAAATAAGTGTACATCCGAGTAAGTTATTAAATAAATACACAAGTACCTCATAAGTATCTAACTTTCTAGGTGGAAATGTGTAGATATATATACATATTTTGTTTTTCTAAATAATGCTTCTTTCTAGTAGTATACTTCCTAAATGAGATATTAAATAAGTGTGCATCCGAGTAAGTTATTAAATAAATACACAAGTACCTCATAAGTATCTAACTTTCTAGGTGGAAATGTATAGATACATATACATGTTGTGTTTATTTACTTTAATAAATAATGCTTCTTTTTAGTAGTAAACTTCCTAAATCAGATATTAAATAAGTGTGCATCCGAGTAAGTTATTAAATAAATACACAAGTACCTCATATGTATCTAACTTTCTAGGTGGAAATGTATAGATACATATACATGTTGTGTTTATTTACTTTAATAAATAATGCTTCTTTCTAGTAGTAAACTTCCTAAATCAGATATTAAATAAGTGTGCATCCGAGTAAGTTATTAAATAAATACACAAGTACCTCATAAATATCTAACTTTCTAGGTGGAAATGTATAGATACATATACATGTTGTGTTTATCTACTTTAATAAATAATGCTTCTTTTTAGTAGTATAATTCCTAAATCAGATATTAAATAAGTGTGCATCCGAGTAAGTTATTAAATAAATACACAAGTACCTCATAAGTATCTAACTTTCTAGGTGGAAATGTGTAGATATATATACATATTTTGTTTTTCTAAATATTGCTTCTTTCTAGTAGTATACTTCCTAAATGAGATATTAAATAAGTGTACATCCGAGTAAGTTATTAAATAAATACACAAGTACCTCATAAGTATCTAACTTTCTAGGTGGAAATGTATAGATACATATACATGTTGTGTTTATCTACTTTAATAAATAATGCTTCTTTTTAGTAGTAAACTTCCTAAATCAGATATTAAATAAGTGTGCATCCGAGTAAGTTATTAAATAAATACACAAGTACCTCATAAGTATCTAACTTTCTAGGTATAAATGTATAGATACATATACATGTTGTGTTTATTTACTTTAATAAATAATGCTTCTTTCTAGTAGTAAACTTCCTAAATCAGATATTAAATAAGTGTACATCCGAGTAAGTTATTAAATAAATACACAAGTACCTCATAAGTATCTAACTTTCTAGGTGGAAATGTATAGATACATATACATGTTGTGTTTATTTACTTTAATAAATAATGCTTCTTTCTAGTAGTAAACTTCCTAAATCAGATATTAAATAAGTGTGCATCCGAGTAAGTTATTAAATAAATACACAAGTACCTCATAAGTATCTAACTTTCTAGGTGGAAATGTGTAGATACATATACATATTTTGTTTTTCTAAATAATGCTTCTTTCTAGTAGTATACTTCCTAAATGAGATATTAAATAAATGTACATCCGAGTAAGTTATTAAATAAAAACACAAGTAAGCATCTAACCTTCCAAATTGCAATTTATAGATACAGATATTGGTTTATGACGATACAGCTATATTATTTGATGGTTAAAATTAGAAGAATGTCCAATATTGACAGTTATGCCGATTTCCTAACCTTGCAAAGTTAACAATACATCCGTCATAATACATACACGTCTCAAATAATCATCTCATTTTCTGTCCATCACATTCACTACGATTTTAAAAAATTGTAGTTTTCTATCAGGATGTATTTTATAGAGGTGAAAGTTGTTATTTTTGTGTACTGATCCAACATAAACCAGTATCTTGTGCAACGCTACTGATTGATGTGATTCTCTTATTAATGAACTTAAAACCAGTTTATTAATGAAACTGATATTCTTCTGTTGTTTTCTTGATCAAGGTGTATTTTTTACACAAAATGTGTTTGTAAATTTTCATCTAAATTTGATAAATATGGAACTGAAGTTGGTCTATCTGGGTCTGATTCATCGAATAAGATTTCTTAAAGTTAATTCCTAAAAAAAAAAATCATTTAAACCTTGTCTTGATTTGAGCGATTCATTTTTAAACAACCATAACTGAGTACTATCACAACAAATATAGGTTAGGACATGAGGGAGGTATTGCTATCCTATCAGTACATGAAACTAGTGCTAATCTGTTAGGCATACAGTAGAGGTACTTACTGTAGGTACAAAGGCAATGGGTTGTATTCTCGGTTACACTTTAATAAAAACTACTCTATTCCAATGTTTTTTTCTAATAAATTGTAGAAACTAAAATAATGTTAGTGGTATTGTAATAAGTGTGTTTAATGGTTTCTGATACAACATTAGTAACCTAACAAAATCTGTTACTTCTAGCTCAAACAACTTACTTATACCTATTATAAACCAACTAATAACCTGTTTTGATTTTATAATAAAAAATTAAAAAATTCAGAATTTTGATTGTCCATTACTTTGAATGAAAGCAAGATACTAAGCTCTAGTTTCTGTTATATACTTTGTTGTGTTTTTTTTTAGGTTTACAATGATATGTACATGACTTACCTTCATATTTAAGATTTTTATATATTCCCTAAATCATAGAGGGTCAGATATGTCAAAAAATAAGTCCTGTTATGCACCACTAGATATACACAAACAATTAGTTAATTTATTTTAAGCAATAAAAATTAAAGTGGTTAAAGGGACTTTCTGAACACCCGGTGTAAAAACTAACACATGAAATTTCGAGAGTATAGATAAGGCCTCTAAATAAGCCAGACATTTTTTTAGTTAAATCTCCACAAGGAATGATGAATAGATCATGCGCTAAATTTTTGAAAGAGGGAACAAAAGATTGTTCACCCTGATGAACCATTAGGTCCATTCCGTTGGCATAGAACACCTGTTTATTAGTTAATAGTGTAAACTCTCATATCACATGGTGTTTGCCTTCCCTAGTGTTGATAGTTCTGGAGATTTGTGCTTTTCCTGATCACGATTGTATTTAGTCTTAGTTATTTTAATTGCTCAGGCCTAGCTTTCTTAACTTACTAAATTCAGTTTTAGCTTTCAACACGTCCTTAGGATACTAGGATATTTTTTCTCATTTTTCTCTTGTCTTAGGTATATCATTTGATAATGAGAGTTAATTCTGGAAAAATTGTATATTAATTTCTATATACACAAACGTTGGAAAGTGTCTGCTTAAACTATATTAATAACATGAATATTCCATTATGATTAACTTTAAAACCTGACTGTATAATATTGTGTTTGTTTATTTTTGTATTCATTGTACCCCTTCTATAGGACCCTATTTAGTGGTGTAATATGTGCCAGATTAAGTGTAAGATTCTGTGTAATTGGCAATTTGTAGATGTATATATTGTTATGTCTATTTTCGTAGTCTTTATTCTACTCCTTCCATACGAGCCTAATTATTGGTTAAATAAGTACCGGATAAAGTAATTAACTCTTGAATTGACTATTTGTAGATATAGATATTATGCTGTCTATTTTTACATTATTCATTCAATCCCTTCTATTTGAGGCTATTTATTGGTTGAATACGTAATTAACTCTTGAATTAAAAATTTGTAGAAATAGATATTGTGGTGTCTATTTTAGTGATATATATATATATATATATATATATATATATATATATATATATATATATATATATATATATATATATATATATATTTTTTTTTTTTTTTTTTAGTAGGATTATATACTGGTCCAATAAAAACGGATACTGAGTTGGTAAATAATTCTCTACCTTTCAACATATAGCTTTTGATAAATGATGCATTTGTCTATCTTAGCTCTTCTTGCTTATTCTATTTTTCAATACTTATGGGTGAAATTAGAGTTATAAGTTTTTTCTCTAAAATGACAGTAAACTGCCCAGCTTTGAGCAGGAAACGGATTGTGTCCTGTGGAGTGTAGGGCAGATAGGAGAACAAGACAAGATATTTTGAAGTATCTCACCGTTTTCCAAAACCCGAAATTGAATTGAAAACGAATGGCCTGTGAATAAGAGCGCAGAATAAGCTAATTGGCGAAACCAGGACTGTAATCGTGGCCTTCCTTACAATTAAAAAAGATCTTAGTAAAGTTGAAATTATCACATACAATATATATGTCAATTCAACTTGACATTTTCTGTTGTCACCTGCCTTTTTAAGTGATAATATAGAAATTTGAATCACAGCAAGCATTGTGAAATAGAAATAAGCCAGTCTCTTTTAATGATGGTATCTGCTCTTTTTATGTGTTTTGCGATAGCTACAGAAATGTCGTTTTTTAAAGGGAGAGGTAAAAGTGAACAGTACATTTTATTGGGTTCTTGGAGCTACACTTGAGCCAAGCTCAATCAAAATGACTACAATTGATTATGAGAAAACCACTCATTTTGTTATGATTTTTTCTTGTAGCCGGTACCCTAAAATTTCGAGATATTGCATATAATCATATTAGCCTGTCACAACTAAAAATTTGAAATCTACTTAACATTGTATTCAAAATCGTTCCTTCAATTTGGTCTCCGCGTACTTATTGAATTCAAAGGTAAAGAAGCAATGGAAATTTCTAGTTTTCTTACCGGTATAACAATTACACTATTTCATTGCGAACTCAACATACTTTTAATGGTTCTCTGAAGGCTATATTTAGGCAAAATTTAATCAAAATCATTTGTGCCAAGTTTGAGAAAATCTGTATTTTGTACTTTATATTTTTTTACGACAAGTAAACCGCAATGTTGAGTTACAAAAACCTACTTTAGCGGCATTCTTCCACACCTTAAAACTCTACATTCCAAATATGAAGAATATCATTTCCGCCATTTTGTTAGAGACGATTATGAATGGGTAGACAGACTGACATAAAAACGTAAAACTTTTTTTTTTTTACACAGGAATGAAAATGGATATGTCCACATAAACTTTTAAATGTGGATATTTAGGGGATGGTGGGTCACAATATCGTCTATTTATATGCAACATTGTGCAATGACGTAAAACAGTCCAATGTATTGAGAGAGATGTGCATTACAGCGGTATCATATTTCGTTGAAGGCGCTACGGCTCCGCTATGCCTGAAACTTGATTGAGTTTTAATTTATCGTTCTACTAACTAAAAGGTTGCATATACAGGGGTGCTGAGAAGTCTGGAGACGGCTTAATATATTTTATATTAATTTGACAAGAAGAGTAAAACTCTGCAAATCCATTTGGTAACTAAACAACTATATTCTAAGGCTCTTACCGACTCTTCACCTACAAAGGGGGACGGCCCACAAAAAGTCAGTAGAGAATCTTAAATGTAAGCATAGGTTGATATGAACATCATTTTAAAGGCTTAGTCAAGCAGAGATAAATGCTGCTAACCGCACTTCAAAAGGGTTATTCATTAAAAAATGACGGCTGTTCAAAAGTTTTCAAAAATAAGCGTAAAATAGCCGTGAATTGCTGAATACTTGTTCATAGATATGTGCTGTAAAATTAAAACTTCACAAATAAGTATTGACCTTAAAAAGCTATTTTTTAAGGATGCTCAGTCACCATTCATCTCTAATGGGTGACGGCCCATAAGGAGTCAGAAGAAAATCTTAGACGTAAGCATATGTTAAGATGTATACATTATAAGGGCTGCTCAAGCAGAGAATAATGCTGAAACTACACTCCAAAAGATCGACACGTTACGAAATGGGAGTTACTTTAATTTTTAAATTATCCGTCAAATTTTAAACCTTTTAAATTTTTAACTTCCTCAAACGTCGAGTCAATTATTGTTGTATTAGAGTATTTCCCCCTAAAAAGTCGTTGATGTGCAACTAATAATATTAAACGTGTAGAACTGTATTTGTGATGTTGTTAATAAACAAACATTATGTAGTTAAAGTGAATAACTAGTTAAATTGTTGATTAAGAAATTGTACGGGTTCCTTATTAGAAAAACTTGAAGAGCTAAAAATTAAAGTAACTGCCATTTTGGAGTGTAGTTTGCAGCATCAATCTCTGCTTGAGCAGCCCTTATTCTTCTGACTTTGTTGGAAGTCCCCCATTAGAGATGAATGGTGACTGAGCATCCTTAAAAATAGCTTTTTAAGGTCAATACTTCTTTTGCAAAGCTTTATTTCTACAGCCCATTTCTATGAACAAGTATTCAGCAATTCGCGGCTACTTTACGCCTTATTTTGAAAATCTTTGAACAGCAGCCATTTTTCAATGAATAACCCTATTGAAATGCAGTTTGGACATTTATCTCTGCTTGACTAAGCCTTTAAAATGATGTTCATATCAACCTATGCTTACACTTAAGATTCTCTACTGACTTCTTGTGGGCCGTCCCCCTTTGGAGGTGAAGAGTCGGTAGGAGTCTTAGAATAAAGTTGTTTAGCTACCAAATGGATTTGCAGAGTTTTACACTTCTTACCAAATTAATATAAACAATATTAAGCCGTCTCCAGACTTCTCAGCACCCCTGTGTAATCGTGAGCCAAATAATTACAATTAAATACTCATTAATATACTATATAACTGTCAGAACTCTTGCTATTGTCACTATCACTGTCACTTGTCACACTGTCGGAATCTTACTCTGATTTGATTGCTTAATATGTCAATTTGGAGTTCTATTTCTAAATGTTTTCCTTTAGGCCTACTTTCTTACGATTAATCACACTCATGGGTCGTGATCTCTTTGCATGTGTCCTCAACTAGTTATTTTACTTTAAAAATGAAACGTTTCTTTTGGTAACACATTCTTTTAGTACACCCTTTATCATCTGGATAAGGTTAAGGTCTGGATGATATGGACGCAGACGAAGTGAACGCCTTCAGCAAAAATCCCGTTAATTTTAAACATTTTATATTTTAGTTTTGCTGCTGTTTTAATAGTGTATAACTCAGCTTCAAACATGTTATGAGAATATGCAATGTTTCGTGGGTGATGCTACGGGTTATTTTCAGCTATATTTACGTTTTGTTATCGGATGTTTAGACACCCCCCCCCCAGCATCGTCGAAAGCTTCAGTCTTTACTTTCAGTATAAAAGATTATATCGAAATATGATTACAACTAAACAAATTTAATTAATAAGTTTAATTGTTTGCTCAACAATCGGATATTGTTGTAAAATATGTATTTACAAATTTATGAAACCAAACTTTTTATAATTAATTGCAGAATATGAATCAGCTATTTCAATTCGTACATTCCCCTTAAAGTACAGTAGCCTCAGACTAGGATTGTGTCTGGTGTAAGGGGCGTGTCCTCCCTTCTACTTGCTTCCATAGCCTGACTTGACGGTACAACCCATTCCAAAAAACCTAGGTACACAAATTACTGCTTAGCTACATTTAATTCCTAAAGTTACAACTTCGTGACAAACTTTTGTAAACGTTTTATTCTTATTTACACCGATAAAAGAAACGAAAGTAGGGTACGTGTTTACACAGAAGCATTTGAGGTCTATATTTTTTTATTGGGGTTGTACTGCTGAAAGGAAACGCAACAAAGTGTGAGGGCCCCTCTTTTCCTCTCCACCCCAGACACATTCTTAGCTTGGGGATACTGTAGTTACAATGATCCTCGGATAACAATATGTCTCGGTGTATTACCGCGGGCTAGTTTTAAGGGAATCAGTAAAATATCCTCGTTTTCAGTTTCCTGAGTATATTAAAAATTGATCAAATTTTCCCTTTAGACAATAACACTGGATCTTGAAATAAAGACCAAGATGAGGAAAACAAGATGACATAAATTAAAAATCCCATCCATCCAACTAACAAGCATAAGAAGAGACGCCAACCCCCCCCCCCCCATTCTGCTTTGTCGTAATAAAGAAGGACCGCTCTCTGGACAATGTTGTGTAGGCTAGGAACTGTTCTGCGGAGCGTGCTTTCCAAGAAGAGTGAAACACTATTTGGGTTCTAACAAAGTCCAATAAAATAAGATGTAAAACGCTTTTTCTTGTTGTTGTTTAAAGACAAATAATAATAATTATTATTAATTCATATATTTGTTAATCGCCATTTAATTGCAAAAAATCCCTCGGTCATCACCGCCTTAAATAAAGAAAAAATTGGCCTGAAATGAAACCCCTAATCTCCGAGTACTCTAATAGCGTCAGGGTCGGAAAAGAACGAGAGTTGGTCAAAAGAGACCTTTTAGGAAAGATGAAAAACGGGCATTTAACCCAAGGCTAGATGAAGAAACGTGTAGACCCAGTTAGGTTACCTAAGAATAGCCACTATACCTGAGGGGTGAAACAGTTTTGGTCTGGGAGGGGGGGGGGAGGGAATACTTCACCGATCACGTTAAGATGCGCATCTATTATTAATTTCATGTGTTACTGACAGTGTTACGTGAATGTGCAATTTATTTAATGTAGACTATCTCTTAGGAGTGAATAAGACCAGATGATGGCGTTACGGCTCCGAAACATGTCGTCATAAAAGATAGGCCTACGACAAGAAATTACAAGACGGAACTTTAAAAGGTAATATTATTAATAATTATTAAATACATATAAAGGATTTTTTAAAAGGAAGAATAAATTTATCTTTATTAAAAAATAATAATTAACATTTATATTTTCTTTTAGATGTATACTAGACTTACAAACGTTTCTGTCATTTCAATATTACCTTGTGTCTTTGGATATTTAACACTGCAAATTTGTCATTAAAAAAAAAAATCTTGATTCATTATCAGTAAAAAAAATACCCCTTCTCCACTCCCAAATGTGATGACGCACCTAGCGTTGCCATTCCCCCCATTCTAGGATACCTCTGGCTCTTAGTGACGAACCTTCTAGCTTGCGTCACACTCCGTGGGTGAGTTTTTGTCTAATTATCAAAATCTTCAGTTTACACGACGGTCATAGTATAATTTTGTGGTTTCACATCATTGCAGAACTGTATTTTACTTTAAGATTGTAACATTGACTTTATTCAACACACTTCACCAAAACCTTATCCTGAATCCCTCTAACGCAAATAACAAGCAACCTCGTTCAAAATACTTCGAGTATTAAGTATTCATGTATTGAATTAGAATTATATCACTAGAAATGACGTCAATATCTGAATGTTATTAATTATATTATGTTTGAGTAGGTAATGTCCTCCCTTCTTTTATTGGATGCACAAATTGTTCCACATCAATAGCTTACTGAACAGGAAAAATTACTAAAGAGGGAAAATTTTAAATCATTTTTTAAATTTTGATTTAAGAATATATGTTTCAACATTTAGTGTTATAGATCGGACAATTTAATTTACAAAATAAAATTAAAAAGATCAATTTAAACAAAAATGGCTATATTAGAACAAATTCTAAATATTTAAAATCTAATGCATAAGTAAATATAATCTATAACGTAAAAAAGAGGAGAAGTACTTGGTAGAATGAAATTGGAACAGAAAGTTTCAACGAAAAATTCGCCATCTTCATCGATAACTAAACTATAACTCTAATACTTTATATGGTAGTAGAATAGTAGAATAAATTTATTACAACAACAACAAATAAAATACAAAATTAATTATGTTGCAAAAGCAGCCCCAACAGGTTAAAACCCAATTACTGCGTGCCATATATAACAAAATACCTAAGTCTGCCTAAACTATAGTAAAAGTACAACAACCAAATACACAATTACAAATATACTAATTTAAAACCATATATACTAAAAAAAATAAGTAAAAACATGAAAACTAACATTTGTTGATTTCCACCAAAACTTGCAAATTTAAAACCAAAATTGGTTTAATACAGCCAAAGTTTCCCTACGAAACCTCGACAAACCCCAGGAAACATTCACCCTATGAGCGACTACATTATGCAGAGCAATCGTCGAGTACAGCGGCGACGACGCATGAGCATTTATAATCTAACAGTTTAGTTATTGTAACTAGTGCATCACCGAAGATGGCGACTTTGTCGTTGAAATGCGTTTGAATAAATAAACGTACTAATTGTGAGAATTTGTGTTCAATTTTTATTCCAAATCATCTCACCAGCCAAAGTCAATATTTATTTATAGAAGAAAATAATTATATTTATTAGAAAAAAATTTTAACTTTTTTAAAAATAAAAAACAATAAAACGTAGTGAATCCTAAAAATTAAAAAAAAAAAATTTATCGTCTTGAGTAATATTTTTTCCCCTCTCTTTTGAGTTGTTCCCACTGTATTTATCAATAATACTCACCCCTCCAAACGGAATGACCCAACTAGCTCCTCCCCCGCAAAACCTCTGGTTCCTACTGGAAATACCCGTCCCTTGTGTTACACGATAGGGATAAAGTTACTTTCACTGGTGATTTTTCGTGTAATGAACAATTTATTCAGTATACGATCGATTATACAGTATCTTCGTCTATAATACAGTTTGGTGGTTTGCGAAACATTCCATAACAGTGAGTACTTTATTGCAGCTTCATCAAGACTTTATTTAAATTTCTATTACCAATTTTTAGTATTATTACTTTTCCCAATGGTGTAGCTTTTAACGCCCAAAAATCTAAAGAAATTCATCTCAGAATCTATACGGGGGGGTGGTTCTTTTGGGAGGCGACAGAATATTTTTGGGGGGTGATAGGTAGGCTTACTACTAAGCCTACGGTTTGCTCGATAAATTAGAAGATATACTTCAGCTATCGTTGAGGCTGAAATTGACCCAGATCATCAATAACTCTAGTGTTGAAAATCTCACCGAAGTAAATTATTGTTATTCAACAAGACCAAGGACGAAAAACAAGAATCTTACTAGATCCACAAGTATAATCATGACTTTTGTAATTCCAACATAATTATTATGATAAACTGGATAGCAGACCGACACGACTTGCCTAAACATGTGTACATGGAGGACTGCTCTATTATATTGGATAGGCTAGCTTTAATAATTACCACGACAAAAACTCTGGGGAATTGATTGAGTGAAATGACGTCTTGTTTTACGTGCGTGCGTATTTATTTGTTTGTGTGTGTGTGTGTGTGTGTGTGTGTGTGTGTGTGTGTGTGTGAGTGTGTGTGTGTGTTACGCACTGAGTATAGAAAGTACTTTTTATACTCACTGGTTTTACACAAATACCAATCGTTAGGAAATATAGAAATGAGGTTCTTTACAACTGCCCCAAACGATGTCTTTTATTATTATTTATTATTAATATAATTTAAACTGGTCTGAGACCAATTATTATTTTTGATATAATAAATCTTAAACCTAAATAGTCAACTACTATATTTCATCTAATGATGTCTTATACACTACGCTCTTACACATTAAACACTCAAAGGGAGTGCGCGTTACTTATATCCCTCACTAATAAAAAGCCTCTAAATCTTCGAAGTAAGTTCTGATTGTCAAGCAGTTGATGAGTTGCATTAACATGTTGAGAAACTCTGTCTCGCCATTTCTGAGTTCATTCGTGGAACGACAGTTCCAGCTGACCAACCGGGAGCTCAATAATAGTTAAGAAACAATACACGACGTTTCGAGAGTATAAATCAACTACCGTTTTCAAGTGTCTAACTTACAAACTAAAACATACAGACAGAACACACGCCTAGATGTCTAGGCCTATGTTCAGAAACTAAACCTAATGAAAAAACACCCAGTACAAACCCTGAGCGGTCAAAAACTAAAATGAAACTCACTTGTGATCAGGAAACCACAAGTCAAAGGATATCATGAACGGAGTACACAGCAGGTGACAAATACAAACCAAAATAGGTCTGTTTACAACCACAGTCATAGAACAACTAACGGTCGTGAAACAATCTGCCAACCAAGGAGAGGGAGGAGTTAAGAAACCGGTAGTTAACGCCTACAGCGTCCTCTCTTTTAATTTCCTAGCCTTTGAACGCGTTATAATTCCTTCGCTTTCAACAGTTAAAACTTCAGCCTTTTTTTCTTTAAGATTTTGTTTATTTTCAATTTTATACTCATTTTTAATAAGAAGTAACCACAAAGGGCCTTAATTCTATACTAGTTTGTCTGATTGGGTTGTCCGTTATTTTCATTAGGTTTAGTTTCTGAAGATAGGCCTTGACATATAGGGGTGTGTTCTGTCTGTATGTTTTAGTTTGAAAGTTAGGCACTTGATAATGGAAGTTGATTTATACTCTCGAAACGTCGTGTATTGTTTCTTATACACAAATGATGGCAAATGTCCGAACAAACAATAATATTAATACAAACATTCCATCATTAAGTAAGAATTTTAAAAATAGAATAGTTACGAATTACAAGTTTCAATTTAAATCCTTGAAATTTTCGATAATGACCAGAAAGTTCTTTAAGTTTTTTAATTAATTTTTTTTATTATTTTTTCTTTCTTTTTTTTCATGAAACTCAGTGTTCCCGTATTTTTGTGGACTTCAATAGCTTCTTTTTTTCTCGTGAGTCCAAAAAGTGTGTTTTGGAGTGATGTCTCTTCAACCCTCTACAGCTAAATACAAGAACCGATTTAAATCAAATTTGGTGTATGGGCATATTTTGGTATATCTTGGTTTATTTTTCCATTTTTGGGAAAGTTAAAATTTGGGAATGATTGGCATATACAAAAATTAACACAATATTACGATTTTTTTCAAAATCTGTTTTAACGATGTTGATCAAATTTTGCTCAAGCGTAGTCTCTAGGTAGGCTACTCAAATAAAACAGATTGGTCACCAATGCTGGTTATTGAGTTATCGGTATAAAAAAAATCGGCCACGGAGCTTGTTATAAAAGACAAATTTCTCAAAATCGTTAAAATTTTAGAGAATAGTGCTATTAATATCCCAAACCCGTGTGGAAACCATGTGAAAACCCGTGGTAAGTAAAAACAAGTATTACGATTTAGGAATAATTGGATAAAATAAAAATTAACCTTGACCACTATTCCCCTCAGTGAGTACGGGTGTTGCAATCCCGAGGTCTCTAGCTGGATTTACACTTTAATTCATCTAGACTTGGGTTAGATCCCCATCTTTCCTATCAGGTCTCTTTTGACCAACTCTTGTTCTCTTCCGACCCTGACGCTATTGGAGTATTCGCAAACTAGAGGGCAGCAAACTTTTTCATGCCAACACCTTCTTTATTTAAGAAGATGATGACCGAGAGGTTTTTCATTTAAATTAAGATTTACGGTGAAGAAGCGTTTACGGTACATACGAAGCAAAATTAGGTCTATTTAAATATACTGGACGTCCCGAAAAAGGTGAACTGGCTATTCATTTTCGGATTATATACATCAAAACGAACAAGAAATCTCGAAAACATATAGTCGAATTCCGCTTCATTATTCGTCTATCCGCCATTTTGTTCTTTTAGAAAAAAGTATTATAACTCCAGAAATACATAAGCTATTGAGTTCATATTTGGTGTAAACATTTTGTAGGTTACGTTTTATAAGTGTACAAAACACGGAGACGATTAATTTATAATGTTTAAAATGGCGTCTGTTTAAAACTTTTTCGTCATACTGCTTCAAAAACAGCTGTTTTCAATACACGCTAAAGTTGTTTTTTTAGTCCTAGGACCTAAAAACATCAGCTGAGGTCGAGGTCATCAGCTGTTACTTCGTTTATACGAATTAATTAACGATTGTAAAGCATCTATAAAAACAACCGATACTCTCGATTGTAAATAACCGTTAAAACAGCTGTTACCAATCGATTTGAAGGCAAATAATTTATAACGTTTTAGTTTTAGCGAAATTGTTTTCTTATATTATTTGCAGTTTAACGAAAAATATAGTACATCACTTAGACCAAAAGAAGCTTTTCGATCCTCGCTCATTTTCCTAAGTTAAACTTGAGCTTGTATATAAATGCTTCAGTTTTGGTCCTAGTGATGAAATATACTATTAACGTTATATCTCCAAAACCGTTAACTTAAAAAAATTAACAGCCGCCATTTTAAAAATTTTAAAATTTAGTCTTTAGGTTTGGTATACTTGTAAAATGTAACATACAAAATGCTTATACTAAATCTGAACTCAATATCTTATCTGTTTCTGGAGTTATAATGGTTTTTGTAAAAGAACAAAATGAAGCGAAATTCCACTATAATATGTTTGCGACTTTTTCGTACGTTATGACGTATATAATCCGAAAATGAATTGCTAGTTCACCTTTTTAGGACACTCTGTATATACGGCGTTCACATTTACAACCACTGTCAGTAATAATTGTTTGTTGCTTTTTATTTGATTTTGGGGATGGATAAGCGAGCGAATTTGTTTGCGTTGTTTTTGCACCCCGTACATTTTAGTAGTTTTGGTGTAATTTAAAATTATAATTTTATCCAACGGCTTCACCGCTAATTCTTACGTTAAACCGCCTCGGTTCCCTTACAATATAATTCATTCGAAACATTTATCTTACACAAACAGTGAAATCATGTTTTTCCGTGTTAATGGTGATACAGTTTATCATTTTCCTTGTAAATGGGATTTTTTCTGCGCCAATAATTTGAATTGAAACTGATTTATCTCGCGCTTAGCCGACCCAGCATTCTCAGAGTTGCACGGAAATCATGCATTCTACTTATGAATACCTAAGTAGCTCAACTCCGATGCTATCAGTCATTCTGATATACATATTTATAACCCAGTTTTATTTCAATATTTTCTGTTATAAATATAAGTTACGTGTCCGGTTGGTCACGTTGGGTTTTTTAAAAAAAACCGATTTTTATTCTAAAAACCCTTTTACTTATTATAACAAATAAATTTTCTTTAAATATTATAATAAATATTTCATACAGTTATATTCCAACTTGTATGGAGACCTTTCTTCCGCACTGGTTGAATAGGAACTGAGGATCATAAGCTAAGCTAGATGTAATACAATTGTGTTTCGTTGCTAAACTATTCTAACATAATCATTATTATAAGCTATATTTATAAACATTATTATTAGTTATAGTTTTGTTATTGTACCTCATGCATCACTGAGGATGGCGACTTTGTCGTTGAAACGCGTTTGATTCAATAAACGTAGTTTTTGTGAGATCTTGTGTTCGAGTTTTTAGTCTACATAATATTATCTCACAAGCCAAGCTCAATGTTTATTTATAAATATGGCACTCAGGTCAGTAGAGATGAACCTGCTACATAAGTTAAAGTTAAAAGTTAGATTATTGGAGTTATAGTTTTGTTATTGTACCTCATGTATCACTGAGGATGGCGACTTTGTCGTTGAAACGCGTTTGATTGAATAAACGTAGTTTTTGTGAGATCTTGTGTTCGAGTTTTTGGTCTACATAATATTATCTCACAAGTCAAGTTCAATATTTATTTATCATCATTATTTATACAAACTATACAATAATTGTTTACATAACTTCTCATGCCTAAGGAGAACTTCGGGGGTTGATTGAGAAGTCTGATGATGGTGTCTCGGCAAAATCGAAGTTGAAGTTACATAACAAAATCTATAGACTACATAACATCTTATAATTATTAAAATATTATATAATACTAAGGTCCATAGATTCAAATCATGTTATTACATCTCTTGATATTTTTGAAATCTTATTTACTTTAATTTTTCCTAAATCTAATCTTTGCAAATTTACTGAAAATTCTGGCTGTTGATATAGAGTTAAATAAAAATCGGTGGCATCCAAAATCTTAGGATCTCCCGTGTTAATATTAGTTAATGCAGAAGTCTCTGATCATTATATGTTACAATATCATTATAATTTACTTTCAATAGATATATACCATGAACAGACATTTCACTATTTTCGTTATCACTGACAATTTTCAAAATCTCTCTATTAGCAAATATTACTAAATATTATTCTAATTCTGGAATCCAATTAATTATATTTTGATTAATTTCTAAATTTACATATTTCCATTCACTGACTGTATCTGAGTTTAACACTGAATTCTCACATTTAATGTCCTGATGAGCAATGTGTACGAATGAGCAGATATGAGCATTGTGAATCCTGCTAGTATACTTTTCCTTTAATCCTAATATTATTACATTAGACACGGACTTACACTAGAACATATCTTACAGTTGGGTCATGGTGATGTAATTTGATTCATACAATGTTGGCACAGAATCAAATTTATACAGTGTATATTCTACAAAGGTCCACAATAGGCGAACTAATCAAATAAATTATTTCATTAGAATCAATTTTACAATTTACTTCTAATAATTTTTTTAGTTCCCAAATATTCTCTACGGGTAGTCTATCTTTATAGTACAATTTTATTTTTCTAATTTCTTGAAATAATTCCCGTGTGGATATACACTGAGGTGTAACATTCCTAATTTACAAAAGGTTAGTGAATTTTCAATGTCTTGTACTAACTGTAACATAATATTATATACAATATTTAGTTGATTCAGAATGCTTCATACTTGTTCAAATTTAATTTGGTCATTAAGTTGTTTACTTACAAATTAACATTTTATTTTGTAATTCGTCAAAATTATTCTCTATAATTTTTACTGTTTTATTAAATTCCTCAACAATATCTGTATTTATAGAATACTGTGATTCAAATTGATTTACCATTTTATTTTGATTGTTTTTAAATCTTCTAATATTTTTTCCCCATCATATGAGTCTAAGTTTCCTGTTATAAGTTTTACAATTGATCCTAGACCAATGATTATACCTCTCTTATTCCTATTTCCAATTTTTCTTTTAAAATTAACCTAGTACAATTAATATACTTAAAGTGATTTGTCTTAGCTTGTTACCATTATCATTTAGCGATTCTATATTAACATATACAGTGGTATTGCATATCTGACAATTATTAAAATAATTTAACACATTGTAATAATTATTTACCTGATTAAAGAAATTTTCTTACTTATAATTATGAACGGAAGTATGATATGAAGTTTTTAATTTTGCTGGACCTAATTCTATTGGAATCACTCCAATGTTCTTTGAGATATTCCTTATTTCAATTCCTCCCACTGCTATTATAATGTATGAGAGGTACCTGGAACACAAGGTAAAGATATGGAATATTAAGATTTAGGATTAGGAATTTTATTTTTCTTCCTTGGTCGTTTAATATTTGACAGGTGAATTTTTCTTTCGTATTATGATGTCTAGTTTTAATTATTGCACTTTTTCTTTCCAAATTTACAGAACTAATTTCTTCTTTATTATATTTATTCTTTGTTTTTGAACAGTTTTAACATATACCTCTCGTGGAATTTCCTGCAGTGATTCTCTATTTAGGTTCCTTTTCTGTTGAATAACATCTTTGTTTTTGCAATTTACCTCTCTTGCATGATCGTACAATTTCTTAGTTTTTTTCTCTGTTTGAATTTACATAATCATTAGTAATCTTATTCTCCAAACTTACCTCCAAAATTGAACTATTATTAATACGACTATATAAGATTTCTATAGGCGTTAGTTTCGTAACTGAATGAATCGTGTTATTGTAAGCAATGACGGTGTACTTAACTTTTTTTTGCAATTGTCTCATTTTTAAATTCCGTCAGATTGATTAAAAGACGAATGTGTTCAATAATCGTGGAATGAACTCTTTCACATAATCCATTTGATTGAGGATGTTGCGTGCTGATGTAGTGGATTCTAGTTCTATGAAGCTCTAACAGTTCTCTTACTAGGCGGTTGTAGAATTCATTACCTTTGACGTAATGGTCTCTGGAACTCCGTAGGTGGTAAAGTGGCCCACAAGGTTGTCGCGAATTTCTGTTGCTCGCTGATTGATAATCCTATACATCTGAACATATCTCGAGAACGTGTCAATGATGGGTAGAAACGTCGTTATCAAGTGTCACTATGTCGAATGATAAAGCTTCCATAGGTCTTGAGGCTGTAGGGGTAATAGATAACTCGGTTCTCAGTGGAACTCTTTCATACTCCGTTTCTAAACACTTACTTACCTTACTTTATCCAATGCCAGACCTTGGCATCTCTGCCATTCTCCACCTAGCCTCCCAGTAAAGGCAAAGCTGACCTCGCTCTTCCACGTCTTGCAGGGCTGTGCAGTTCTGAAGGAGTGGGCCATCCATTTTGTCTCGGTTGAACAGAGGGCAAATTTCTGAGGCTTCTAATCCTATTTTACATAAGTAGGCTTGCAGGTAGTCATGGCCCGTAAGCATTCTGAATTTGGCAACAGCTTCTACTCTTGGTAGGCTATGGGTATCAGCACAGCGTGCGCCAGGCCTTCCCATAACTTTCCGGCACTCGTTTCTTTTTTGGCTTTCCCTTGTTTTTCCACAGATTTTTTCTGTGATTTTTTACACAGATAATACTAATAAGTACTTTCTCAATATTAAAAACGGGTTTAAGAGCTTATGAAATGTTTTTGATTTTGCACATTCCCAGAAAATTATCTATAACAGTTATTTTCTTACAATAAAATTAAGTCATTTTACATTAATTTTTTCTAAAAAAAGAAAAATTTTAACTATTATTATTATTTGTTTAACTCCACATCTCTCCCTCTCCTTCAAACTAAAATTAAATTCTAGAAAATTAATTTGGACTGCCTGAACAATTTTAAATCTATACAAATTTATTAATTAATTTTACAATATAATTTTAAAATATAAAAATATTAGTGTTTTAATCTAATGCACGTTAGAAATCATTATTTATTATTATTATTATCCCCCCTCCAAGCTAAGAGTTATTTTCTATGATCAGTGACCATCTGTACTTCAATCCTTTCTCATATATTATTTTGTCAATCCTTGTCATTCAAATACAATTCTAATTACGTTTTGATTAAAATTGCTTTCTTATTTTTTATTAATTTTTTTTGTGAAGTTGCGGCTTCGAAATAAAATACGGTTTCATTTTCGATTAAACTGCAGAGCGAACAAGACTTTTTATGGTTAACAAACATGTCTTACTGTATAATTAATTAGGGTCACCGGTAAAGTTTTACAGATTTCATAGAGAGTAAAAATAACCTGTACGGTTCCTTAAAAGATGTTTTGTTGTTTAAAATGACGTAGACTTAATTTTTTGTAATATCTACGGAAGTAATTTAAGTTCTTATTTAACCTTACTATTAACAGATAAAAACCTAAGCTATTAGCTCTAATAAACATGTACTGCAGTGGGACAGGATGGTTTCCAAACGTTGCACTAAGTTGCCGCTAGATAGGGTTGTAGATCGTGTCATACGTTTTTAAGATTAATTAATTATAACAATAAAAATTACACACTTTTTATAGTAAATATAATCTTTTTTAATGTAAATTTATATCCATATATACATGTATAATGAATTCTAGTAAAAATAAAAATTTTAATTTTGAGAAAAAACATTAATAATTTGATACTCTCACTAAAGTGATTTACATTAGTTTCATCTATATGTGTGGTTTTAGAAATTACTTACTGATTTATATTTCAGTGATTTTAAATATTTATAATTTTTGGACTACTCAGCATTGCTGGGTACAAACAATACAAAATCTGGTTCAAGTACCTAATAGCGGCTACAGACGGTCAAGACAAGCTTCACAAGCATGTCTCATCAATCACGCTACCCAACCAAGCAAGTTTGAACAACGCATTATGCTTGTTTTGAAGGATGCGAATTACAAATAATATTTATTAGAAAAATTCAAAACTCTTTATCTGAATGCCGATCGTGATGCAGTAATCAAGAAGAAAAATAATGCCTTTCGTACAAATTATAGAAGAGGAAACATGTAAACCGCCGCCATTTTGAATATGTTAAAGATAAAGTTTCGATTCCTAGTATACTGGTAGAACGCAGCATAGAAAATGTTTATAGTAAATTCGACTAGAAATCTTAATTTTTTCTAAACTTATTATTATTTTTAGAAAAAAATACAAAATGGCCGACAGTCGGATAACAAAACGTTTACGGACATATGTTTCTAGAAACTCAATCACTTCCCCAAATTGAAACACTCTATATAGAATTGAACGAATTACCTTTTCATTACAAAAACGAGGTTTGGACTAAATGACAAAAATATTCTGTAGGGAAATTACGTGTTTTATGTTTCTAGCACTATCTGTATCTTTTCTGAAATCTTGTCAGGTTAGTTTTGGAAAATAGCCCAAAATGTACTATTTCTATAATCAAGATATACACACACACACATGACAGATAATATACATAGGGTACAAGAATTTCATAGGTTCTAACTGATAGATTGTATTACATTATACTATGGGGTTGAGTAAGTATAATTTGAGGTTATATTATGACAGTGTACATTGATTTGTTTAACATGAGTGAATAGTTCTGATTTAACAAAATGAACTTCAAACCTATATGTAGTTAGACATCAACTTACTGCATCTTCAAAGTTTAATCTATTACGATAACAACGAATTTGACAAATTCTGATTCATTACAATTGCCATAACACCGATTTAATTTTATGTTAGCCAATACTGTCTATGCATTAAGTTTTTATATTTTTTGGTAACTCAAAATTTGTTTGTAGTTGTAATATTATGTTATTTTGAATTGATACCAGTTACATTATGATATCACTAAAAAACACACACTTTAACATTTATTGTACATACAAAGTAAATACGGAATGATTTTAACATAAATAAATGCTTCAGAGTATCCCACGCCCCGTCTTCGATGTAGAAACATGAAATTAGTCATAAGAGACAAAAGTAGGCCCAAATAGAGCTCTATTCGAATTCATAAAAATCTAATTAAAAATGTAAAAAATCGGAGTTTGTCAAATTGGTTGTTACCATACCGAATGTTGAAATGGATTAAACATTGAAGATACAGTCAGTTATACAGTACATCTATCTTGTTATTAAACAAATTAAAGGACACCATGAGGGTATTTATCCAACCCTATATTATAATGTAATACAAATAGGTCCTCTAAATGTATCCTTTTTTAGAAAAAAATTAATGTAAAGTTATTTAATTTTACTGTATGAAAATAACTGTTATAGATAATTTTCTGGGAATGTGCAAAATCAAAAGCTCTCATTGATGAAATCCATACAACATAGTCTTATATTTTACCTATTTATATTATATCACAAGACACAAAACATTCATACTAAATTTTTGGAGTGTTCGGCATTGCCGGACAACAAACATTAACCTTTTATATGTAAAGAATATATATTTAACAATATATTACCAAATTAAAAATCTGAGACGCCGTTGAAAAGAGATTTTAACCAGCTGCTCTACCCACTCACCGTTAAAAATATTGTGGGTTGATTTCATCACCTCTCGGATTACTGTTTTATATGTTTTAAAAGCTTCTGAATTGTTTAATCTAACGAAAGGTGACGGGAGTAGCAGTGAGATAAAATGACATCTAGTGCTGATAAAAGTAATAATTTATTTGTAATACTTAGGTGTAGGGCAACTATCAGAGCTAGTATTTGTATTGTCACGTTAGAATTATTGGTGTTTTAAGACAGATGTTGAGATAGTAAAACCCCCTAAAAGCTGTAAGCTGAAGTAAGATATGAAGGCCAATGATTGTGTTTTCATCCCCTTCCCGACCCCTTGTAAGCGGAAACTTAAAGTCGACCATAAGCCAACGTAGTGGCAATGCTCTTTATAAAATGCCTCAATCTATGAAACTTTGAAAATTTATTATTTACCCTGTCTTTGCTAAGGGCTTTAAATTAATACATCTTCAATTTTGGGTCACATATACAAAATAGAAGGCAGACTGGCTATTTGAATGTGTAGAAGTGTATTTTAAGATTATAAATACTATAAAAAGTGTGTAATTTTTATTGTTAATTAATTAATCTTAAAAACGTATGACACGATCTACAACCCTATCTAGCGGCAACGTTTGGAAACCAGCTATTTATCCTGTCCCTCTGCAGTTGTACAACAGGTATAGGACAGGACCCAACACGCTGCCCTGTGGGACCCCTGCCAAAATTCTCTTCAGTCCAGAGTATTCACCTTCGTACTTCACTCGAAACTGTCTATCAGTTAAGTATGACTTCAGTATTGTGTAGTATTGCCTTGGTAAACCTCTTTATAGTTTCCACATCAGTCCCTCATGCCAAACCCTGTCAAAGGCCTTTGCCACATCCAATAAGACACTTGCACATGTTTACTTTTTCTCAAGCGCATTCTCCACTACACTCGTGATCCTATGGACTTGGTCTACTGTAGAATGGCCTCGCCTGAAATCAAACTGATGGTCGGGGATAAGCTTTCTCTCCTCAATGATTGGCATCAGCCTCTTTAACAATAGCTTCTCGAATAATTTGGAGATTATTGGTAATAGCGATATAGGTCTATACGATTTCTTATCATTAGGTTGTTTGTCAGATAATACATGCTCTATAATCGAGGAGCCCTCTCTTAATGATTGATTCGTTCCCGTCTTTATCTGGTTTTTTTCTCTTTTTTGATGATGTTGGCAGCATAAATTATTTTTAATTCAGCTTTTCTGGTTATGTCCTCTATTATCTCTCCTTTAGTACAGGATGGGTGCAGTCCCCTGACCATTACCTTGATGGGCCTGTCCTTCTTATCTTCATACGTAAACCATTGAAATCTCCCTTCGTTTAACTTAGTTTCAAGGGCTCTATATGCATCAGAGTCCTTTGTGTTGATTTTCCACACGTCATTATTTAGACAGGTTAATTTGGTCACTTTATCCATCTCCAAAAGCGTTCGCACTGTTGCAAAGTCCTTTAGACCAACAACATTTACTGACAGATGTGGTTTTTCTTTTGGTGCCATTTTCTGCCTTTGTTCTAGTTTTCTGACAATAGTATCTTCGGTTCCTTCAACTTCAGGTGAGCTTTCTGCTTTCCTCTTTTTCTTTCTTCTTAGGGGTTTGTTGCTTCTAATCTATTCCGTTTCCTTAGGCCTTAGCTAGTTCTTCCTCATCCGTATGAAACTCGTCATTGCTAGATTTTATCAAGGTTTCAGCCCCTTTACTCGTACTGGGCAGCTGGGAGGTTTTTAGAGTTTTTGTTTTCCACTCTCAGTCTTAATACTTCTTCCTTTAGCTGACTTATTATCCGCTCAACTTCATTTAGTCTTTTCCTGAGTTCCGTGTTCTCTTCTTCTAGCTTAGAGGTGCTCTCTGCTTCTTCACTCCCACCTGGGTCAGATGGAGGCTTTTTTACCTCTTTATTATTTGGGGATCTTGCAATCCTGTTGCTTCTCCCAAACGGATTAGACGCCTCGGAGCTCGCTCTCTCATTCCTGACAGGCGCCGGTACTGGGAATCTGACTCCCTGCACCGTAAGAAATTTTTCTGTTCGCTTTCCATATTAGGTTTGTCTCGGGTACCTTTCCCTATCTGGTTTTTGTCCACCCTGGGTATTTTATTTCCCCAGCACCCTCCAACCAAGGTTGGTGAGAGTGTCCCCATCGCCAGAGGCGGCCCCCGATAGCTGGTCCAGCAACAGCCACGGGAATACAAATTAGTGATCTAAATTTTACACCAAGTTACTAGCTCAAATCGCTTACCCACAATATTTGACACTGGTAATATAGTAACTCACCTTACTTTAAATATCACTCTTGTAATTTATTCTGGAATTAATTCAAATTATACAAAATAAAATGAATATCTCTGAAAACAATAAAACAACTCTTATCTTAACTACCGACCGACGGTACGTGGTAGAACTAAATTTTCAGGAAAGAAAACTACAAACACGAATTTTAGTAAATTCTACTTTTTATTGAGTCTTGCTGACCTTGGTTTTAGTCTGTGTTAAGCTGCCTCCTAAATGCCGTCACTGGCGAAACCAAGGTCGGCAAGACTCAATAAAAAGTAAAATTTACTAAAAATTGTGTTTGTGGTTTTCTTTCCTCTTATCTAAACAATCAACAATTTAAACATAACTATATATTTATGTTTCAGGAATTAAATAAGCTCGTAAGATTACCAGATTCCATTGTTACGAGTAACTTAAGCAGTGCGAAGGATGGACGAGATCGCCGTGAAGTTGGCGGGTTAACCTTAAGTTCAAATTACGAGACACGAAGCTCAAAATCTATCAGAATTTCGTTTTAAAGTAGCATTGGTGTTAAAATTGGAGCCCTTATTTTAATCTTATAATAGTTAATCAAAGAACAACCCGCCAACTTCACGTAGCTGGCCCAGGTGTAAACTGAAAATTTGGAAATAGGTGGCCAATTTAGATACGATTTGCAATGAGAGTTCAATTTTTGAAACAAATGTTAGGTGAAAATCAAATACTGGTAGCTTAAAGTTGACCCGCTAATTTCATCGAGATATAGGCGCGTGGTACAAATAATACAGATAAAATAACACTAATAATAAGGAACAACTAAATAAATAGCGTAAGGGGCAAAAAATAAAATCTGGAGTACCTCAATTACCAACACGTTTTTCGTATTAACCTACAGTAATGTGGAAAGCCATAAAACAGAAACAAAAGCTCTTTTCTCAGAAGCTCAATCTACTAATTAAAAATGATTGAATTATTTCTAAAAGGCACTAACTATAATAGGAGAATCAACGAATAACAATAATTTTTAAAAGATTAAGAGTAATTATCTCTCAAATGAAAATTGATATTAGAAATTGACATTTCAATTAGATAAGTTGCTTTCATAAAAACCGTTGACAGATTGGAATCATTCAGGACGAGAGTTCCTAAGATATTCCATTTCGTATCTAGCCTAAAACAATTTTGTCAACAAATCATATCCATCCTGCATCAAAATTTAGATTAATTGTTATTTTGTTAAATCTAAAATAATTAATTTTCATTTTAACAGTAACTTTAATATTTTATCACCACCAGAGTTTACTTTTTGATATACAGTATACGTTGATTTGAATGGTTTTATTTAATGTATTTATTACATTACTTAAATATCTGTAATAATAACAATAATTATAATTACAAATACTGAAAATAAAGAACAATATATATTAGTTGAAATGTAATGTATCTTATTAGGGTTAAATGTTTTAGTAAATTTTTAGTTTCGTCATCCTCATGCACAGGGCTTTATAAGTAAACATCACACTAGTAAAATCAATAAATTCAAAGTATATTTTTAATATTTTCCAATAAAAAAGGATAAATCTAAATTAAATAAACATAGTTTGATTAATCGTTAAAACTTATTTTACTACAACTAGATTATTGCATTTTCCTTTTGATTTTTCTCCCGGAAACATAAAAGAACGCAATGTTTATTGAGTATGGCTTAGAGGTTAGCAAACCCTTCCAGTGGGCATTCATTTCAAACAGCCTCATCAGATCCCTAATCTTTATGTTGTGAAGTCTTTCCTGTGATGTCCATGTGCACTACTTCATAATATCGTGGAAGTGTATCTTTCTTGATCTATTTACGCCCTTTTCACCATAACTTCCTCCCACTACGTCTTCATCCCTCCTTTTTTGTTCTGTTTTCTGACAAATCCTGAATTCTAAAGGGAACCCTGCTGATAGGGTGAATATCACCGGGGGGGGGAGTGTCGCATTAGGGTACCTGTGGGATACTTGTTGACCTCTTACTGCATTTAGCCTTACCCGACCAAGTGGGGCCTAGCCGGGTGGACCATCAGTTCCCTAGTTGCTCGTGGGAAAACATGGAAAGCGAAATGAAAAATAACAAGCTTGTGCTGGATGTACCACAAATCAACTTGCTGATAATACGGATCATCCCTTCCATTATGACCATCAGTATGGGGAGTTCTAGGTCACCCAGGCCAGTCAGGAGGAATCGGACTCCTGATAGAAGAAGGGGAAGATAGGTTAGAAAGCCAGTTTCTGAGAAGGACATACAGCTCCTGCGACTAGGATAACCTGACAGGATAGATCGTCTACTGAGAAGAGGCAAGCGTGGGGCAGAGGTAAATGGAATAGAAAATTATGGTACCTGCAGATTTTTCCAAGAGTGGGGGGAGACCCTACACCATCTATTAGTTGAATACACTGCAGTAATGAAGAAAAGAGCTAGAAGTCCGTTAGGGTGACTGATCGATCGCCTTTACTACTTACCCGGTCATCACATATTTTCGATATGGTAAAGTTTTTCAGTTACTGAGAAAGTTTAGCGATCACTGTTTTATGTTGTGTTCACATTCACATGTTCTGCTGTGTAATGACAGTTAGACGGAGTCTGTTGTTGTGGCTCCCTATCTCTATCTTGTAATTGCTTTTCCAACTGTTTTGTGAACTTGAACTTGATTTAATGCGTTCACTAAATCGTTCGGGTAAACCCAATATAGCTACCGCCTAGGTGACACATTATTCATACACCTAGAAGTAACCGTATAGAACCATAGCTACTGTACACTTAAACAAAGCTCCACTCACTGAATAGAAGTTAAATGCCTCACGAGTGGCTTGCTCCTTGCATTGTGGTTGCGATTTGCCATTCGATGGGATCACAGTGGAAGTTAATATTATACTCTATACAACAATGTCTATAAGCCTTAATATTGGTTACCTAATCTGAAAAATGGGACTTTACCCCACCACTGATGAGTCTCAGTGGTCGGTGGCCCAGTTCGTTGAAAGTGTAAACGATCAGACTACAGTTCATTGTACTCTAATTCATTGATGTATTTACATAAACGTTAAATAAAGTTAAAGAAGAAATTGTAGGACACAAAATAGTGTAACTATTACGTAAATAATAATTGCTACGTTGTCTTGTAACCTAAAGTGTGTTTCTGTAGGTGTTATTTGTATCTGTCTTATTTGTTTATAAAGAATGACCGATTTGTCCAATATAATATTTAGAGAAGTCTAAAAAAAACAATA
This sequence comes from Aphrophora alni, assembly GCA_963513935.1. NCBI lineage: Eukaryota > Metazoa > Arthropoda > Insecta > Hemiptera > Aphrophoridae > Aphrophora > Aphrophora alni. The sequence continues at coordinate 21,470,911 of OY740765.1, read as the reverse complement.
TACAAAGGCGAAGAACAAATACAATATTCAAAAAACTCTAAAAACACCAATTAAATAGGTATTTGTGGTACATCATTTTAAAATAAAGGTCAGTTTATTCGATTTTTTTTTCAAATGAAAAATAATTAACTTTCATTTACAACAATAAAATCTTACAATTTTTTTTTTTTTTTTTTTTTCAAAAGGCCCTTAAAATGAGTTATAATTTGATTTACCTTTATATTTGAAAATCTCTAGAAACGAACCCCCCCCCCATCAGAGGCCCTAAAATTCGACAAAAATATTTTCACCTAAATTATACAGTATATGCGAATTAGTGATGTAAAACATTCTAACTGAAATCGTTTGCTCCCAATAGAATTAATACGGGTCGTCTTGAAACAACCGGTATATATTTCCTCAAATAAAAATGACAGAAAATGTATAACAAACAACCTGGAAAAGAATAGTAGTTACACTTATTTAAAATTAGAATATTTCTGTATCTTGAGTAAAAATCACGAAATTTAAATTTTAAATAACGTTTAAAATTCTATTCATTTTAAGGACAGTTATGTTCTCTGAAGGAGAATACAAAGTCTATATAGTTATATCCTAAAACTTTGTTTAGGTTGATAATGAAACTAGCGTCAACTTCGTCCAGAATTAAAAAACAAACATAATTTATGTATAACACATATTGTATTGAACTAGCAATGTTTCTGAAATATAGTATAATTTTTTTTTGTATTTTGGAACTATAACATTTTAGCTCAAATTTTTTTGTGACTTCAAAAATTTCCTCATTTTCAACTTCAACAGGCCATAACTTTTGGCATAAAGGAGAAGCAATATAAAACACTGAAACCCCTATAACAAGTCATCTATTAACTATGACTTCCCGTTCTTGTGAGATAAACCTTTTCCGTAAGTTACGTTTAAAATTAAGATTCATACTGTTAGATATTAAGTTTCTTTAAAAATGCCAACTCAAAACTTGTAGTAGGGGTTTCAGTGTTTTATATTGTTCACATTTACCACAGTGTTAATAAAGGAGAAACTTAAATTATATCTGATTATATTGGCCTACATTTTGAGTTTACAACGCGCTCACTTTTTTATTACGTAAAGAAGTTTAAAAAAATAGATTGTCTTCTTTACTTTCTTAGGGAATCGAAGATTTTTTTGTAACTGAACTTACAAATTATATAGTACAATAACAACACTTTTCTTCAACTTTTATATAGTTGTAGTGTGTTACGAATGAAACCGTTACTGTATGGATTTGTCAAGAATGAACCCGTGCGATCCAGGTATTGGTGTTATCAGAGTTACAAAACAATATTACATTTTAAGACCAAAAAATACTAATATGTATAGAAAATTAAGTGATAAGATATCATATGAATATCATGGGTGTATGGATTTTTCAATCGATAAAAGAACAAAATCATTACTCCATTGTAAACTCTAAATCTAAGCTATACAATCAGAAATAATTTAAAAGAATATATTCCTCTAAGAATTACATGCCAGATTAATATTCAACAGAAAAATATTTAATGGCAGTTGAAGACGAAAATGAGACATTTAATTTTTGAACTTGTGAAAAATAGCGGTTTTTGTTTCAAAATACCTAGGCGCCTAATGCAAATTAAAGGAAACAAATTTTGTACTACATTTGAACAGGTGCGTAACAAATAATCAATTAAAACTCAAATCAAATTTCAGGGCTCGATCCTTTGATTTATTTTACTTATATTTTCTTTCCCTTAGTTCTTTATTTTAGGCTAATGAGTGGGGAAACGTAGGTAAAATGAAAAATGCTACATCTATCAGGTTCGAACCTGCGTTATTTGTGACGGTTCATTAGTTCGAACGTCGAACAAAAAAATCTGTCAACTGAACTACGCCACTCCTCTTGCTTTGATATATGAGCGCTTTTTATAGAGGGGTGTTATTAATATATGGTTGATTAACAAACAGTACTGTATAACAGAATATTAAGTCCCGGTTGGTCTATTGTTTATAACTGTGGTTACAATTTCTAGCTGATCCTGGTTAGAAAACTGGAATCACGGGACGGGAATTCAATCTGCTGAACCCACATAACCCAGTGAAAATCAGTCTACCACGACTAGCCTCACATCGGTTTGTTTCGAGAACTATTTACTTATATCAGATTATTAAGTTCCCTGTTGGTCTATTAGCTAGAACTCTCGTTTCAGGTGGTTACAATTTCTAGCTAATCCTGGTTACGAAAGCTGGAATTACTGTGACGGGAATCAAATGTGTTAACCGCACATAACCCGGTCAAAAGCCGTTAAGCATGACTATTATCTGTATACAGTAACTTGGCGTCTGGACCCTGACCGTCTCCCCTCGCTCCCTTCCTCACCCAGCTGTCTCAGTGATGAGTCACCTACTAGCGTTAACACTGCACTGTTTAACTTTTTTATGGGAGACACAATTTTAAATTTTTTTTCAGCATAGTTAAAATGTTTAGGAAAATATAAGCAAATTGATACCAAACACGACACAAATGTATGTAAATAGTACGTAAACATGTAAATAATAAGTATGTGATTATGCAAATAGTAGCTGTGTAAAGAGCTTTCTACTGGCGGCTTTTACAAACGGAATAGTGTTGTGTTTGGTATCAATTTGCTTATATTTTCCTAAACATTTTAACTATGCTGAAAAAAATTTAAAATTGTGTCTCCCATAAAAAAGTTAAACAGTACAGTGTTAACGCTAGTAGGTGACTCATCACTGAAACAGCTGGGTGAGGAAGGGAGCGACGGGGGGGACACTTCCGGCCGCTCGCAGGTAGCCAAGGGTTCAGACGCCAAGTTACTGTATACAAACAATAGACCCACGTCGGGTTGAATCGAGAAGTATTTATTTATAACAGATTATAATGTCCCTATTTGGTCTATTGGTACGAACTCTTGCTTTGTGTGACTATAATTTCTAGCTAATCGTGGTTATGAAACCTGGAATTAAGGCGACTAAGCAGGACTAAGTCCAGTCGAGTTGTTTCGAGATGTCTTTATTTATAAACAATAATAAATCCCCGATTGGTCTATTTGCTAAAACTTTCGTTTGTGTAGCTACAATTTCTAGCTAATCGTGGTTACAAAAGGTTAAAATTTCACAGCTGGAGTATAATTCTGAAATGATATTTTTACAAGGTGGAGGGGGAAGGTAAAATGTGGAGCTCCGATTAATCAATAGTACTCAATGGCAACTAAACCATTCCATGCGAAAAGTTAAATTAATTTGTTTTATTTTGTAATAAATAATAGGGGGGGGGGGTAAGAACTCCACGTATTCGATAAATCAATAGTACTCCGTTAGTATTAGTTTTACGTAATGCAGGGAGGAGGATCCTCGGGGATCACTTTAGTTAACATGGACGTGGCAATCCCGGAGGTCGGAGCTAGATCTACACTAGCTAGAAGTAGTGTAGGGTTAGATGTCCTCTTTCATCTTTCTATCAGGTCTCTCTTGAACAACTCTTGTTCTTTTCCGACCCCGACGCACTAGAATATTTCACGGCCAGGGGTCTCTATTTTATCCTCTTTATTTAAGGTGATGGTGACCAAGAGGTTTTTCGCCTTTAAAAAACAAGAAAAATTAGAGGAATTTCAAGGTCCAGTCCGTGGGGAAATCCTTCCCCTCCCCATCTTCTCCCCTCCCTCCCTCCTCCTTTCCCTCGCCTCCCCTCACCCTAATGTCTAGTTTAAAATTGCACGGATTTAAATTTACACTATAGGCCTAAACTAGTTAGATTAATTACGATAATGACATAAATAAAAAAATAGTGCTGTGTTATTACGATTCTATATTTCACCCTGAATTCAGATTCTAAGCCTTCCGTTTCTTTATTCCCTAATTCAAAGGTTATATCTTTGTTGTACGAATCTAAATATTTCTATTTGGTTAAACATGCACCTCTTATCTTGCATGTTCAACTTAATATAAACAATGGGTGTAATATCTGCGATGTTGTTCCGTCATTTTCATCTTTAAAATAACCAGTATTCAATCAAACAGAAGCATTTAAAATCTTGATTTGACAACAAAACATAAAATAAAAACATTACAATTAATTTAATTGTTATCGAATTTTAGTCTTTGTGACGTTTCGTGTAACATTAAATCCAGACTTCCTCAGGTTAATAAAAATCCAAGAACGATGAAATGTTTACAGATCCTATCATTCAAACACTAATGCTTGTAAATTGAATTTTAATATTAGACTTAACACACCTTAATTGTTGGGAAAGAAGCACCTCCAGGCGCTGTTGTCAAAAAGTTTGAATATATATTTTTTTTCTCAAGTCAAAAACAAATGATAACGCAAACAACACAATAACACTGAACTCTGGAGACTAGTATTTTCAACTGCCACATCGATTCTAAGAGAATTATTCATTATTATGTGCTAATAGATAATAATGTTCACCAAGGTTCAGTATTATTGTGTTGTTTGTTTGGAAGAAATATACATATATATTTCAAACTTGTTTTAAAAATTGACTACAACGCCTGGAGGAACTTCTTTCTCAACAATTAATTAAGGCTGATGAAGTCCAATATTAAAATTAAATTGATGCAGACCGCACTTAATATTGTATTTAAAGATACTAATGTATATAATATAGGCCCTATACTTGGTTTCATGAATGATGCTCATTTACAAAATTTGCTTCTTCATACCCATTTACAGTAAAAGTAGCTCGAAATTTCGTTCAAAAATGAAAAATATTAGACTGTAAGAAAGATATATTAAATTGCTTTAAACTATTTTCTTTTAAAGAAATCAATAAGCCCTGAGTTTTTCCAAAAGTCGTGTTTAAGTGGAAAAGGTGAAAGCGTTTTAGTTATAATCTCTTAAAGTATGATTTTTTTTAAGAGGAGCTAAAATCCCCTTACCATAATTTATACGTGCTTTGATTATTATTATTAACTAATTATTACTAACTCAAATACGATAAATCGTATCGGAAAATACGTATTTTAGATATTTCCCATGAAATATAATAAACAAATGCTACATAAATTTATTAAACTTTAAACAATTTAATTTCAAAGCCACTTAGCTTTTAAATTAATAACAATAAAAATTCATATAAAACAAAGCTTTGTACGATGATACCGATATTCCTTACATTTAAATCGTCATAACTCGATAGATTTTTTAATATAGAAAAGTAAATTAAAGGTCGGATCATATGTTTTAACAATCTTTACAACAGTATAAATTTGAATTTTAAATATGTTTCACTATTATGAACAAATCGGTCAATTTTCCCTTTTTCAAATTACATCTTATCAGTTTTTGTAAAATGCCTCTGTTTGTTTTAGGGCTAGAGTAAAAATTAAGGACCCAAAGTAAAAGGAAATTAAATTATATAAAATATACATATTTTGATTTTTTTTTTGTAATGTTGTTTGTATATGGATTTTTTCTCCATTTATTAACAATTAAAACGAGTAAAAATCGCACGGGTGAGATTGAGGTAATTACACCACCAGTAGTGGTACGGTGTGCTTTTTTTTAATGAAAATATTTATTTCACAAACAAAAACAACAGTACACTTCAATAATACATATAAAAATGAAAATAATATAAAACTTAAAAAATAAACTTCAGTAATAATAACATTAAAAAAAAACTATAATTACTTACACGTCAACAGTTAATTATCTTGGAGCAACTGTTGCGATTATCACCGGACTATGATCGCTATCAGACTGTGGTGAAGCGACTATTCAACCAGTTTATGAGACCAACTAAATAAAACTAATTTTGTTAACTTTCCTTTTGTTATAAGACATTGAGGACGAAGAAATGTTCGGTATGTTAAATGTGCTCAGACTTGGAAAGCATCTAATTTTTAAAAGAAGATCAGATGAAGGATACTTTAAATTATTTATAACTAATCACTTACTTGGGGACGATCGAAAGTTGTCTGAGTTGTTCAGACCGACTAAACCTCAATTTGGATTTTTGACATATTTAATCGAAGAAAACCTCCACAAGTCGTCTTCGAACTGCAATCACAGCACAGGAAAAACTTAGTCTAACCTAAAGATATGTAAATTTTACAATATAAATAAACAACACTCCTCTCTCTCTCACTGCTCTTGTTACCTAAATTCTCTTGTTTTCTTTATTGTTCCTTAACTGTCTTTCCTTCCGTGGTCTGTCGGCTAAACCCAGCAGCTCGGACTTCCCCATTCGTTGTCTGAAGGCTGATCCCTCCAGGAAGAATGTTCCAACCTCCGAGTGATATGTCGGCTCATCTCGACAGCACTCTACCTCATTCGTTGTCTGAGGGCTGATCCCCTCATGAAGAACTCCTTTCTAACTCCTAGCACGTCATTTCTACTGAATATGCATAATGTCGAAGCCCTTAAGATACCTAAACAGAGTACCTCTATCCTCAGTCTAGAAAGCGCTTTGCTGTTAGCAGAGGCATTCGTAGAACATGGTGACGGTGAATAAAGTAAGTTGAAATGTGTACTTGAGGATGGTCCCGGTTGTGATAACCACTTATCAGATTCAATTTTAGAAATCAATGTTAATATTTCCAGTTTAGTACTAGAACATGGTGATGGTGAATAAAGTAAGTTGAAATGTGTACTTGAGGATGGTCCCATGTGTGATCACCACTTATCTGATTCAATTTTAGAAATCAATGTTAATATTTCCAGTTTAGCACACTGTTGTAAATGAGGTGGTAATTTTTGTACGGCCATTGCAATGCTTTCAAAAAATAGGCTTATGTCGTCATTTTTAAATAAGCTGCATTCCGCTGTTTAGCCCTTTTCTCTAGTGTATAATTAATCTTTTCTCAGTAGTTCATTTTTCTTCTTTTTTTCAGATGACTCTTTTTAAATTTTTTCCACAGCTTTGGGTTGAGGTGTTACAGTGGCTGTATGTATTGTTTCCTGCTGAGGTGCATTGTTATGATTAGATTAGTACCATTGTCTAGTTCACATCAATTATCTCATTATCTTCGATAATGTTCAGAAACTTCTGAAAATGTTCAAGTACATATTTGTCACTAGTTAATTTTTATAATGATAATTCACTATCTAGTTAAAAGTACGGGCTACTCATAAGTATTAGGTAGTGATGTTTGGAAGCTACTTGTCATGTTAACATTTATATAAGGAATTCCTAAACATAACTAGTGTCATATTTAACCCTAGGTTGGGTGCTTAAAATTTAAAAGTCCGACAGACTCATGAAATAACCCAATCCTCATACTGCCGACTTCAGTTTTTATTTAGTTATTTACAAAATTATTACAAATCAATAAATGTGGGATCAAAAGACTTTCGGCTCGCAACGCAAAGACACTGCGATTGCCACAGGTCACTGTACCAAACATGTTTTTTTTTTTTATATTAACATTAAACCATCTATGAAAATAAAACAACAATCTGCTATCATCACTTATATTGGTTTCAATATTTTCACTTCTTTGAGAAAGCCTTTCTTCCAATGAACTTCTTACTTTTTTTTTATACGGTGGTGCCTCAGATCCAGTTTTATGTTCTGTCTATTCCTTCTGTCATATGTACCCTTTATATTCTTACATCATTTTCTGCACTCCCCAACTGTAATAACACAAAGTCATGAACTATTTACATAACAGAGTTTGTACACTAAATGTTTAAAATTAAAAATAGTTCCAACTAGATTTGACTGTTAAATTAGTTTGTCTTAATTAGACAAATTCAGATGATGGCTAGAAATGGGTAAATTAATGACATATCTTAAGCCGATAACGGCCAACGAGACTCCTAAGGTGTAATTCGTAAATAACAAACATTGTGGAGACTTTCACAATAGATGCCAATTTATATGTGTAGTTACAACAATGTCCAAATGAGTACGCTGTAAAAACTAAATTTATACAAATAACTTATTTTTTGAGTTGTTAAACTTACAATGAATTTCTTGTTGCAAGTTCTTGGCTACTGGCGAATCTTATCACTCTTTACAATTTCAATTTTGTATTTCAGTGAGTGAAATTATTCGCATAGTGAAAGAAAACCTTATCTGCACTCAAGCTGATGCTTGTACCATTGTTTCTACCAAATCTTTCCAAAGACATTTTGGAAAAGAAGGCTGAAGAGTTTTATGAGAAATGGAATTTCCCAAACTGTACTGGAGCTATCGATGGAAAACATGTACGAGTCAAGTGTCCTAATAAATCATCCTCTCTGTACTACAACTTACAAGGGATTCTTCTCCATCGTACTCTCCTAGCTGTGGTAGATGCAAATTATAAATTTATAAACATTGATGTTGGCTCGTTCGGTAAAGAGGAAGATAGTGGTTTCTTTGAAAAATCATATTTAGGTAAGAAATTTTAGGTTGGTACAATTACTTCCACCTCCAAAGGTTACCTGCCTAACACAGGACATGCAAACTACGACCTAGACCCAACTCAGAAACTACCTATAAACAATCTCCTTCCTTTAAGAATAACTGGTGGCTATGCTAACGCATAAGGATTCACAGTGAGAAATACATACACCTCGTGTTTTTTTGCCGAGGAGAAAGTCACTTGACAAGATGCTAGAGTTCACAGAACAGACTGTCATGTACGTTTAACTTAAGACACTACTATAAAATAAAATCTATTATGTGAGATATTTCAGTATAGTAAAATATATGTTCACATTAGTACTATAAATTAACTTAATTAACTTAACTAGATTAACTTAATATTTAACTTGTAAATTATTAACATATATGTTTTAACTTTCAATCTAACAATATTCTATATATTTGAACACACTTCAAATTGAAACAATTTATACCTTCCTGAAGAGAACGTATATATGATAAGAGACTAGTATTAGTGAATCATTAGAAAAATAAAGTGTATGTCACTTATAGAATCCACTGGTTGCCATTAGAGTATATGAGAGACATGTATTAACAGGTTACGATACAGTATAACACATAAAATAATGAACCTGAAACCAGCAACAAACCATTATACAAATAGTTATTTAGTTTTGTTTCAAATGGAAAGTGTAGTCATTTATAGGCTCTAGTGTATTCCACTAGTGTATATGAGACAAGTAGCCTATTAACAATTTACGATACAGTATAAAGCATAAAATAATTAACCTGAAACCAACAACATTAGCATACAAATCGTTATATAGTTTTGTTTCGGAATCGAATGTGTATATCACTTATGGGATACATTGTATTCCACCAGAGGATATGAGAGACAGGTATTAGCGAATCATTAAAAAACGAAAGTGTATGTCACTTATAGAATCCAGTAGATGAAATTAATTTATATTAGAGAGATAAAAATGTTATGATATGGTATAAAGCATAAAATAGTTAACCTTGAAACCAACAAGATTAGCATAAAATCGTTAATTTGTTTTGTTCTGGAATTGTAAGTGATCATCACTAATAGGTTCCAGTGTATTCCACTAGAGGATATTAGAGACAGGTATTAGTAGATAATTAGAAAATGATAGTGATGTCACTTAACAGAATCCAATGTTTGCTAGTAGAGTATATGAGAAACAGGGATTAACAAGTATATTATAAGGCGTAAAATAATTAACCTGAAATCAACAATATGAGCATACAAATCCTTGTTTAGTTTTGTTTCAGAATCGATAATGTATGTCACTTATGGGTTCTAGTGTATTCCACTAGAGGATATGAGAGACAGGTATTAGCTGATAATTAGGAAATGAAAGTGTATGTCACTTATAAGATCCAGCATATGCCACAAACTAGAGGATAAGAGAGACAGTTATTAGTGGATCATTAGGTACGAAAATGTTGTTTTCTGCTAGGGATGTGAGAGACAGGAATTAATTTATAATTAGGAAACAAAAGTGTATGTCACTTACAGGATCCAGTGTATGCCACTAGAGGATACGAGAGGTAGATATTTACAGGTTTTGATATAGTGTAAGGCATAAAATAATAAACACGAAACCAAAAAAAAGCACACAAATCGATATTTAGTTTTGTTTCAGGATCAAGAGTGGTTGTCACTTTTGGGCTCTTGTGTATTCCGCTAAAGGATATGAGAGTCTTGTATTAGTGGATAATTAAGAAACAAAAGTGTATATCACTTATAGAGTCAATTTTACGCCACTAGGGGATATGAGAGACAGGGATTAAAAGGTTACGACAAAGTATGAGGCATAAAATAATTAACCTGAAAGCAAACATATTACCATACAAATCGTTATTTAGTTTAGTTTTGGAAATGTAAGTATGTGTCACTTTTGGGCTCCAGTATATTCCCCTAGAGGATTGATAATTAGGAAACAAAAGTGTATGTCACTTACAGGATCCAGTGTATACCCCTAGGGGATATGAAGTCAGGAATTAACTGGTTATGATACAGTATAAGGCATAAAATAGTTAAACATCAACCAACAAAACTAGCATGCAAATCGTTATTTAGTTTTGTTTCATAATCGAAAGTGTGTGTCACTTATAGGATTCAGTGTATTCTACTAGAAGATATGAGAGATAGGTATTAGAGGATAATTAGGAAACGAAAGTGTATCTCACTTATAATATCCAGTGTATGCCACTAGAGGATATGAGAGACAGGTTTTAGCCGACAATTTGGAGACTAATGTTTATGTCACTTCTATAGTCCAGTTTATTCCACCAGATGATTGATATCTGATACAGGTATTACTTCTGACTGACTTTGACATGTATCCCATGTTTTCAAAATGGATTTGTGTTGGAATCAGTCAATGTTGTACTCAGTACTCTTGCACCAACTACAAAGATTGTCCTACACGTTTTGACAGTCAAAATAGTCCAAGTACATAACTTATATTGATTCGAATTCATTGTATGGCTTAAGCATGATCCAGCATCTACCAACACGTGGATTTAAGTTTTTGGATGAAACAAAGATTAACCAGTTAGATATATGTCCATATCCGACAGCAGATCTAGGATATATACCCTACAGGTGGATTTAACATACTCCGATTCCTTGCACGAGTTGCCCAACGATTACCCCTTTTGTTGTGATCAAAGTGGAGTTTGTGCCAATAAAATATTAGTAACAACTTTGAGGAATAAGGAAGGGTGTATTGTACATTATAAAGACTTGAAAAAATCGGTACAAAATGGACTTGTACATACGAAGATCCATAGAGCTATCACATTCAACCATTCACCATGGCTATATTAATATATTGATTTAAATACAAGACTATGAACAGTCGCAACCACTGACTTTGAAAAAGATTTTTCTAAATTAATGATCGGTGCTGTGTTTGGAAGATCCATGGAAAATATACGGAACTGACTGGACACACGATTTGTATCAACAGTGTTAAGAGTAGAGAAACTGATAGTAAATGCAACTTTTTGGCCCACACAATCTATAAGAAAACCTTATAGGAATCCATATGACCAAGACAAACATTGTCTTAAATAAACCTATTTATTTAGGACAATGTATACTGGATACAAGTAAGATACACATGTAGCACTTCCACTATGACATCATGCTCTCCAAGTAGGGGGTATATAAATTAAAACTCCTATACACCGATACATTTACTTATGAAATTAAAACCCCAGATTTGTACAAGGATATGGAACAGAACATATCTCATTTCGACACAAGTAACTATCCGATCATTCCCACAAGTGTTCAGGGAAAGTAGTTAGATAATATATTTCTAGGTCAACTTCCGAAATGTGTTATTATTGGTTTAGTTAGTAATAAACCATTCAATTGTGATTTTAAAACCAACCCATACAACTTTAATACAAAACTAATTTCTTCTCAATTTATATTAAGGGGGTTTAAAATCTATTCACCGGATTATGAAACGAACGGATATATAATAGACACACACACACAAATATATATATGCGTACTTACCATACATTGTTTTCTGGAACATGACTACATTTTATGAATGATGAACATGATATATCAAGAGATGATTATCCAAAAGGTTATTGTCTTATGGCATTTGATTTGACCTCTGCAAATTTAATGTCACATTGGAATCTCATAGGTCATGGAAACCAAGGTATTGAAATCAGATTTGAGTCAGCTTTGACAGAAACAGTTAACTGTATTGTATATGGTGTTTTGATAATTTTATTGAAATAGATAAACATAGGAAATTATTTCCAACTTTGGAGGATAAAAGGGACGACTATGTATAAATAAATCTAGTTTGTAAAATGAAGTCAAATCACCAAGTCATTTTTTCAAAACAAAGTGAGTGAGGAATCCCATCTACCCATTCCAAATACTGGAGTCTCTGCATTAGATCAACTCCCATTACGAGTTGAATCATATTCAGCATTTGTGGTAAATTGGTAAATACTAACCCATATATATGCCGAGGGTTACATTGGATTGCGATTTACATAAGTTGTATTGGAAGATTGGAATATTTTGATAGTTATGGAATTTCACCAGGACACAGTTCACACCTAAGAATTATTCAAAACAATTCAATTCATCATCGTTTGTTTATAATGATCAGAAGTTACAAAATATTTATTCAGCTGCTTGTGGGATATATTGTATACATTTTATTCGGCAGTTTCGGCTATTCAGCCATTATCAAGTACGTACCGGGACATCTAACAATCATGTCGACTCATGAGTCATGTTTTAATTTAATTTAATAAATATTCGTTTCAAATCAGTGTTTGTGTTTTTGTTAATGTGTAACTATGTTGTTTTTTGAGTGTTCCAAGACAATGGAGGAGCTTCTCCAATAATAAACTTGATAATGGCTGAATAGCCGAAACAGCCGTCGTATAAAAAAACGACCAAACAGAATATTGTGGACGGTGAGTCTTACATTTATTTATAATTGGATATATAATGAGTGATTTTATTTTACTATTTGATGAAAATGTTGATTGTAGTGGTTAATTGATATCTGAATTGTTCAATTATATATACCTGAAATAAATAAAAAACAATGACATAAAAGTGTTGTTTATTTTATTTACAACATAACCAATAATTTTACTATTTTATAAAATATATCTTGATTGTGTAATTATCAGTCGCATCACCAATTTTCAAGGGCTTTGGACCTTCTTTTTCTCCTACCAGAATTTTTTTTTACAAAAAATAAAAATAATAATAAATTAATAACTTTAGTTATAAATAAAATTAAAATTTCTCAACTTTACTTCATAAAAATATTTTATATAAAATAATTTTAGTTATAAATAAAAAATGTTGTTCACAAAATTACTTCATTAAAATAAATTAAGATCGTGCATGACTGGTTTAAACCCATTATTACACTCTGAGATATTTTTCTTGAATAACAAATAGTTGCACATCTTTGTTATCATAAATAAATGGACTCTGTAATATGTACTACTTCAAAGCAAAGTGTAATAAAGTAAAGTGCTCAGTTAACACAAAATAACTATTTACACCACTTTATTGTACTTTTTTTTACCACCAGATATGGATTAACTTTTGCCATTCATCATATCTGGTGGCTGTACTTGTGGTGAAACATCTGCAGTACACATATTTCCTTTGAAAAAAATAAAAAATGAAACATAGTTAGTGTGGCGTTAAATAAGAATACATATACTGTATTTATGAACACAGAATATCACTTTTGAGGTCCTGAAAATAACCATTGTTGTTCAAGCGGTTAGCATAGTACTCACTTTACTCTTATTATTACCAATTTTTTTCCCAGTGTTTCACAATATTAGACTATAATTAACAGTCCTGTTTATTTTCTTGTTTTATGTGTGTATATTTAATTAATGTGGAAATATTTTTATTGTGTTCAAAATATTATTTGATATTTTTTGTGACTTACGGAACAAATGAAAAACTCAGTTTTCAAAAAATTAATTAATGCAATGAAAAATCATTAATTTTTTTGTTGAATGTTTTCTTAAATATCTACAATGGTGAAATGTCCATGAGCAATTGTATAAATTTTGTTGAGCATGATGTGTCTTTTAGTGTCTTGCAATTTATTGATTTCAACTGTGTACAATTTATGATTGATTGTACAGATATTACCATTGGGAGTGTATAAATCTGTTTGATTGAAAAGGCAATCATAATAATTTTGGAAAGTTAATAGTTTGTTAACTACACTCTAGTTAACACTTTTAGCTCTTTTGACGATCATACCAGCAACATTTACAGATTACAATTTGCTGCATAGCTGAATATTCTTCAATTATACTACCCGATGACTCATCCTTGAATTTCCCTACCACCTTTTTATTGGTGAGCGAGTACAAGGGGTGATTGATCGGATAGTTACTTGTGTTGAAATGAGATATGTTCTGTTCCATATCCTTGTACAAATCTGAAGTTTTAATTTCATAAATAAATGAATCGATATTGGGAGTTTAAATTTATCTACCCTATACTTGGAGAGCATAACGTCATAGTGGAAGTGGTACATGTGTATCTTACTTGTATCCAGTATACATTGTCCTAAATAAATTGGTTTATTTAAGACAATATTTGTCTTGGTCATATTGATTCCTATAAGGTTCTTTTATAGATTATGTGGGCCAAAAGATTGCATTTAACTATCAGTTTCTCTACTCTTAACATTGTTGATACAAATCTTGTGTCCAGTCAGTTCCATATATTTTTTATGGATCTTCCAAACACAGCATCGATCATTAATTTAGAAAAATCTTTTTCAAAGTCAGTGGTTGCGACTGTTCATAGTCTTGTATTTAAGTCAATATATTAATATAGCCATGGTGACTGGTTGAGTTTGACAGCTCTATGGATCTTCGTCAGTACAAGTCCATGTTGTACCGATTTTTTCAAGTACTTATAATGTAGAAAACACCCTTCCTTATTCCTCAATGTTGTTACTAATCTTTTATTGGCACCAACTCCACTTTGCTCACAACAAAAGGAGTAATCGTTGGTGAACTCGTGTAAGGAATCCACCTGTAGGATGTATATTCTTGATCTGCTGTTAGATATGGACATGATATCTAACTGGTTAATCTTTGTTTTATCCAAAAACGTAAATCCACGTGTTGGTAGATGCTGGATCATGCTTAAGCCATACAATGAATTCGAATCAATATAAGTTATGTAGATGGACTTTTTTGACTGTCAAAACGTGTAGGACAATCTTTGTTGTTGGTGCAAGAGTACTGAGTACAACATTGACTGATTCCACCACGAATCCATTTTGAAAACATGGGATACATGTTAAAGTCAGTCAGAAGTTCTAACTACACATCTGTTACTTTCAACATAGCGTCCCACACGTAACCAGGTAATTTGTAGTAGTATACCAGGTTCAAGTCATATGTTTTTACAGATACATCTCTAAAATGTTTAAACACATCATTTAAAATTAGTACATCAGTCAGGAGATTCAATCTGAATATTCACCCTGATTTTGTAGATTAAATTTATTCCATTCCTGCTGAGCATGTGAATAGTCCCCAATACAAATGTGTGCTCCAATTAACCGGCTGTAAAATGATTCTAAAGCAGGTAGATCTGTATCATTCAATTTTTCCCTAGTAGTAATGTGCTCATATGGGAAAATGTCCTTTTTGCTCATTAGCTCAAGTTCATTTTTTTCGTTCAATATTTGCCTTGAGTGATTGAAGTTTTGCTCACCACGGTTTTCTGCTAATTTTGCTAGACTACTTTGTAGAAAGAGGAATTAGTCAAGAAATCTAATTCGCATAAACCCCTTTTTCCCATCCACACTCACACTCTTTGAGAATGAGATGTATTTCTCCTCTGAATTAGGAATTGTGTGTATTTCCTCACTATCATAACCTAATTCCCTGACTATGAAATGATATTTTGTAAGGTTGTGCATGAATACTGGTAAAAAGCTTTGATTCTGGTAATTAACATTGCATGAATTGTGTGCTGGTTCCCAGTATTTACCTGTTGAGTGGTCGTGGTCTCTAACTTTAATGGTTGTTGGTGGGAAATCGCCTCCCTTACTTATATGACATATTTTTGCTCTATCATAGTATAACCCTTCTTTGGGGGTCAGAGTAGTCATTGGTAGTCTATTTGCATGTAATATTTCGTTAATATGTCTTGTATCTTTTACTGGTGATTCCATGAAATGTTGGGCTGTATTATTCCCTCTAAATATTCAAAGTCAGAATATACGACAAATCTCACTCTGGCTATGGTTGTAATTAGTGAAGTGTATATCTTTCTCAACAGGCAGGTCTGTTCTTAATGGTGCATTTAAAACACATAATCTCTAAGTTTTTCAAATCTAGATTTTTTTTTGTCACCAAAATGAGCAAACCTCGGTTGCATATTTCAATTATGTGTTCACATTTGGTTAACTGTTTTCGTACTAGTCAATTGAAATTACTAATGTAAGCATAGTGTGATTTCCCTTTTTCTGTTATGTATAGTAAATCACGGTGGTCTGTTTTTTCGTCTTACAAACTGTAATAGGGTTTACAGTGTCCTTTTCATCAATACTGAAAACATTTATACTTATTATTTGGCTTTTCAAATTTGGGTATATCAGATATTTTGGTGCAATGCTTGATACAGTTCCAATGGTACTTATTATTGAGTTCCAGTTTGTAAATGTATGTGTACATTATATGATTATGGTTTTGGTTTACAAGAGGGGTTAGTACAGAGTACTTGAAGCAAAAATTGTCACTATTCTGCACATTTATGACTGAAAGTGTATTTCTATTTTTTTTAGCGAGTTCAATATATTTATTCCCCTCAAAGGGTTATATTTGTTTACACTAATTTCAATTTTTTTAAATCTTAAAAACAAAAACTCCGAATCTTTAAGTTCACATTCTTTTTCATTAAGTATTTTTTCTAGTGAGAAATTACAAAATTCATCCAGATAAGAGGAACGAAAAAGTACATTTTTTGTATGAAAGCTCTTCAAACACATTTCTTTCTTAAATATTTATAACTCACATTCAATAAATAGTTGACTTTTATGCATTCAATAACTAAGAGACTATCTTCTAAAACTTATATAATACGTGGTTTCAAATTGCTGAAGAAAAAAAGTGTAAATTTAATATTTGTTCTAAAACTATGTTGAGTCTAAATGTTTTTAATCTATTAACAAAAGCGGTTTCGATTTCTGTAAATAAATTATTATTTGTAGTATTTGCTGATTGAGTGTGGTGTGATGTACTGGTGTTGTTGATTATCTGACATGCTAGGGTCAGTTAGTATGTTGTTTTTACCCTTTATGATGTGTAAATTAAAATGTGTCTTTTATTTATCCATTCTATTAAAGGATTTGTTACAGTATTTCACTGGTGTATAATCTGTGTTGAGGTTATGTCTTTATTAAGATTGCTAAGTGTGCAAATTTTGTATTACATTTTGTGCAGTTAAGATTTTAAAATTCATTTTGCTGTTTAGTGTGAGTTAATTTGTGTCTTTTTAAAGCATCCTATGTTTTGAATTTTTTTAAATGTGTTGTACATTGGAATGTAAAATTATAATGGTTACATTTTATGTGTTTATTTAGTGTTCTTTTTGCATGAAAAAAGTTTATCACAAATAGGACAGGATTCTGCCATGTTATCAGTTAACATATAATAAAACAAACATGCACTTACCAATTTAGTAGAACAATTGAGAACAACAATGTGTCATTTGGAGATATGATTGGTCGAGTTGGAATTATTCTACAATATATATTCTTTGGAGACCCTATAAATTATAAAGTGGAAATTTTTATGCTACATGTTATTGTTGGACTGTTAAGTCTTAATGATTTCTTTTTTCACAGATATAAATTGCGAAGGTTTTATGTTGTTGCAATAATCGTACCCTGAAGGGACCATTAAGGGCAGACATGGTTTCTTACAAGAAACCATGGGAAGTGTTAGCGTACAGCTTATAGTAAACCTATTTCCCAGTACCGTTAAGGATATATCTAAAGTCGTGGGTGTTGTTTCTATGTTCAGCTTTGATTCAAAATAAGTTATTAAAACAGTTAGAAAATTACTGTTTGTGCAAATTTAGATATCATCATTACTAAATGTCTTGGTATTTGCGGACTTTCGAAATGAACGTCACTAGCTAATCATTTTAATTGAATGGAAATAAGTTGAATCCATCACTAAATTTCCTTTTTAATAAATGCGTCTGTGAACTAGTGTAGAGATTTTAATAGTTTTTTAGGTGTTAACTTCAATTAACAAGTGTAAGTACTTGTTAAACATTTAGGCCCCTATACCATAAAATAAATAAAACTTTGGGTTGGGTAAATACTATGATCTTCAAAACACTTTTTTGGGTAGGGTATTATTATTATTATTATTAAGACTGGGGAGAGTGTTTTAGACTGCCTCCTGCACTGCGACCTAATTAGATCTTTTGTGCCCCCCTCTTGTTGGACTCAGGAGAGATCTATGTCTTTGACAAAATTGATCAAACCCCTGAACGGGAGGTTTAGTAATTCTTCTTCCGAAATTAAGTTGGGTAGGGTAAGTGCTATGATGACCTATGATACATAGCTGGACGAAATTCTGAGAACCTAGCTGGATGTACACTTTTGGGTTGAGTAGGTATTATGATGGTTCAAAAACTAGCTGGATGTAGGCTACACTTTTTGAGTTGGGTAAATACTATGATGATTTCAAAAACCTCCTGTGGGATACCTAGCTGGATGTACACTTTTGGGTTGTTTGTCTAGAGTAAGTAGACTATATGTTGACATCAAACCTCATTCCTTAGTTCCTACTAGTGTGAGGGTGGGTTGGGTAAGTACTATGATGGTACATAATTTTTTGGGTTGTTTTAGTTCTATAATGGTTCAAAACACTAATTTTGGGTTGGGTAAGTAGGCCTACTATGATAGCCTCAAAACCACACTCATTGGTTGCTACTAGGGGTGGGGGTGATTTTTTGTGGCAAGTTCCTAGCTGGATGTACACTTGGATTGGGTAAGTATTTTTTTTGGGTCAAGATACATAGCTGGATGTACACTTGGGTTAGGTTAGTACTATGATGACGTATGTCGGGTTAGGATAAGTACCATGAAGGTCGTGGGGGGGGTTTTGGATCAGGGGCAAAAGGGGGTTAAGAAAGGGGTGAGAAAACAAAAAATGGAGTGAAAAAGGGAATTTTCGGGGGAGGGGCGCTGGGCAGGGACCTTGGAACCTTATTCCTTGATTCCTTCGCCAAAACCTTCCATGGGCTGGAGTTGATCTTCAAAATTCCCACCCTTCCACGGGCCCCCTTAAACTCTCTACATTTATGTGATTATATTAACTATATTGTTGAAATTTTGATGAGATTTTCAATTTTGATTATTTTCCATAATATACAGATTTTCATGTTACTATCATAATTATACAATTTTGGGGAAAAGGTATTTAGAAACTAATGATGTACATTTAGCTGTTTGGTTTCCACAACATATTTTATCAATTTATAGACTCTCTTAGTTTCTCAAAATGTTTTTGTAGCTTTATACCAGTTTATAAACTGTTTTCTGGTTTCCACAACATATTTTACCAATTTATAGACTCTCTTAGTTTCTCACAATGTTTTTGTAGCTTTATACCAGTTTATAAATTGTTTTCTGGTTTATAAACATATTTTACCAATTTATAGACACTCTTAGTTTCTCACAATGTTTTTGTAGCTTTATACCAGTTTATAAACTCTTTTCTGGTTTCCACAACATATTTTATCAATTTATAGACTCTCTTAGTTTCTCACAATGTTTTTGTAGCTTTATACCAGTTTATAAACTGTTTTCTGGTTTATAAACATATTTTACCAATTTATAGACTCTCTTAGTTTCTCACAATGTTTTTGTAGCTTTATACCAGTTTATAAACTGTTTTCTGGTTTATAAACATATTTTACCAATTTATAGACTCTCTTAGTTTCTCACAATGTTTTTGTAGCTTTATACCAGTTTATAAACTGTTTTCTGGTTTCCACAACATATTTTATCAATTTATAGACTCTCTTAGTTTCTCACAATGTTTTTGTAGCTTTATACCAGTTTATAAACTGTTTTCTGGTTTCCACAACATATTTTATCAATTTATAGACTCTCTTAGTTTCTCACAATGTTTTTGTAGCTTTATACCAGTTTATAAACTGTTTTCTGGTTTATAAACATATTTTACCAATTTATAGACTCTCTTAGTTTCTCACAATGTTTTTGTAGCTTTATACCAGTTTATAAACTGTTTTCTGGTTTCCACAACATATTTTATCAATTTATAGACTCTCTTAGTTTCTCACAATGTTTTTGTAGCTTTATACCAGTTTATAAACTGTTTTCTGGTTTCCACAACATATTTTATCAATTTATAGACTCTCTTAGTTTCTCACAATGTTTTTGTAGCTTTATACCAGTTTATAAACTGTTTTCTGGTTTATAAACATATTTTACCAATTTATAGACTCTCTTAGTTTCTCACAATGTTTTTGTAGCTTTATACCAGTTTATAAACTGTTTTCTGGTTTCCACAACATATTTTATCAATTTATAGACTCTCTTAGTTTCTCACAATGTTTTTGTAGCTTTATACCAGTTTATAAACTGTTTTCTGGTTTATAAACATATTTTACCAATTTATAGACTCTCTTAGTTTCTCACAATGTTTTTGTAGCTTTATACCAGTTTATAAACTGTTTTCTGGTTTCCACAACATATTTTATCAATTTATAGACTCTCTTAGTTTCTCACAATGTTTTTGTAGCTTTATACCAGTTTATAAACTGTTTTCTGGTTTATAAACATATTTTACCAATTTATAGACTCTCTTAGTTTCTCACAATGTTTTTGTAGCTTTATACCAGTTTATAAACTGTTTTCTGGTTTCCACAACATATTTTATCAATTTATAGACTCTCTTAGTTTCTCACAATGTTTTTGTAGCTTTATACCAGTTTATAAACGGTTTTCTGGTTTATAAACATATTTTACCAATTTATAGACTCTCTTAGTTTCTCACAATGTTTTTGTAGCTTTATACCAGTTTATAAACTGTTTTCTGGTTTCCACAACATATTTTATCAATTTATAGACTCTCTTAGTTTCTCACAATGTTTTTGTAGCTTTATACCAGTTTATAAACGGTTTTCTGGTTTATAAACATATTTTACCAATTTATAGACTCTCTTAGTTTCTCACAATGTTTTTGTAGCTTTATACCAGTTTATAAACTGTTTTCTGGTTTCCACAACATATTTTATCAATTTATAGACTCTCTTAGTTTCTCACAATGTTTTTGTAGCTTTATACCAGTTTATAAACGGTTTTCTGGTTTATAAACATATTTTACCAATTTATAGACTCTCTTAGTTTCTCACAATGTTTTTGTAGCTTTATACCAGTTTATAAACTGTTTTCTGGTTTCCACAACATATTTTATCAATTTATAGACTCTCTTAGTTTCTCACAATGTTTTTGTAGCTTTATACCAGTTTATAAACTGTTTTCTGGTTTATAAACATATTTTACCAATTTATAGACTCTCTTAGTTTCTCACAATGTTTTTGTAGCTTTATACCAGTTTATAAACTGTTTTCTGGTTTCCACAACATATTTTATCAATTTATAGACTCTCTTAGTTTCTCACAATGTTTTTGTAGCTTTATACCAGTTTATAAACTGTTTTCTGGTTTATAAACATATTTTACCAATTTATAGACTCTCTTAGTTTCTCACAATGTTTTTGTAACTTTATACCAGTTTATAAACTGTTTTCTGGTTTCCACAACATATTTTATCAATTTATAGACTCTCTTAGTTTCTCACAATGTTTTAGTAACTTTATACCAGTTTATAAACTGTTTTCTGGTTTCCACAACATATTTTATCAATTTATAGACTCTCTTAGTTTCTCACAATGTTTTTGTAGCTTTATACCAGTTTATAAACTGTTTTCTGGTTTATAAACATATTTTACCAATTTATAGACTCTCTTAGTTTCTCACAATGTTTTTGTAACTTTATACCAGTTTATAAACTGTTTTCTGGTTTCCACAACATATTTTATCAATTTATAGACTCTCTTAGTTTCTCACAATGTTTTAGTAACTTTATACCAGTTTATAAACTGTTTTCTGGTTTATAAACATATTTTACCAATTTATAGACTCTCTTAGTTTCTCACAATGTTTTTGTAACTTTATACCAGTTTATAAACTGTTTTCTGGTTTCCACAACATATTTTATCAATTTATAGGCTCTCTTAGTTTCTCACAATGTTTTAGTAACTTTATACCAGTTTATAAACTGTTTTCTGGTTTCCACAACATATTTTATCAATTTATAGACTCTCTTAGTTTCTCACAATGTTTTTGTAGCTTTATACCAGTTTATAAACTGTTTTCTGGTTTATAAACATATTTTACCAATTTATAGACTCTCTTAGTTTCTCACAATGTTTTAGTAGCTTTATACCAGTTTATAAACTCTTTTCTGGTTTATAAACATATTTTATCTACCCAAGCAGATTTAGGTTATTTT
The DNA here is from genome assembly GCA_963513935.1 of Aphrophora alni. NCBI lineage: Eukaryota > Metazoa > Arthropoda > Insecta > Hemiptera > Aphrophoridae > Aphrophora > Aphrophora alni. Next base: position 21,448,404 of record OY740765.1, on the reverse strand, counting down.
ACACAGTAAAAACATTTCTATCTTACATATGAATATAATCTATTTTTAAGCAACAAAATGCAATAAAAAATGTAAGTTCTTCATGGAAATGGTGAGTTTACGCACAAATATTGAATTTTAACAATATCTGATGATGTCTTGTAGCCGAAACTTTATGTACTTTTGACTAGTACAAATTGCGTTATAAAAATTATATGATGATGTCTTGTAGCCGAAACTTTTTGTACTTTTTTCCACGTACAAATTACATTATAAAAACTATATGACGATATCTGGATTGTCGAAACTTTTTATATTTTTCCCACGTACAAATTACATTATAAAAAGTATCTGATGATGTCTGGGTAGTCGAACTTTCTAATTTTTACTGTTATTAACTAAAATATCTATTTAACTTAGTTATGTGGGATCCAAAATTTAATAAATATGGGTTAATTTTAGTCTTCCAATGATGCCCAATGAATTTGAAACTATTTGGAGTGTTTGGTGTTTGTACAACACTATTAGTCCAAACTTAGAGTCACATATACTAGAGTCTCAACTTTCAACCAGTCTCAAGTTTTTTTAAAAAATACAGAGTTTAAACATTTCTTGCCACAAAAGTGGCAAGATATATTCATAAGTCTAAATGTCTCTTATATAGGTTCAAGTTTTTTTTTTAACCTTACATTGTAATATTAATTATATCCATCTATGATTCCTCTAATATAAGGTATAAATACTTATAAGGGCTAATTTAAGATATGATTTTATATTCACCTATGATTTCTCTAATATAAGGTAGACTTCCATTGTATGGGCTATTTAGGCATTTGATATGGCATAATTTAATTTAACAAATAAATTTTACAGATTGTAAACTATTAGAGACCTAAGATTTCTCAAATATACGTTATAAAGATATCTCAAACACTCTATTCAATGTCTAATCAGACTTAAACGTTTTTGATACATTAGGTTGATAACGTCACCTACACAGAACACGGTAAACACTGCCAACACACGCACACTAGCCCGCCACGTCAGTTTTCCGGCCCTTGCTTCGCCAATCTAATTTAAAACCCCCCGCATTCATTAGCTTGCTTCTGATTGGCAGGACAGCTCTCACGTTAGGAGACGAAGCCGCGAAAAACCGTGAACACAAAACAATGGCGCTCCGTCAACCACCTACGAGCCCAGCTCGGTTCTGATTGGTTCGCGCAACCCGATAAGAATACAATGGACAGCTCTTTGTTGAGGACTCAACCAGTCCTAGACAAGTCGCCTAGCTTCAAGCTACGAGAGTTGAAAATTGTATAAGTAAAGTGTTGAAAACCAAAAAAAAAACATCTCTTCTCCTCCGGGAGACCAGTAGATCGCATCATCACTTCTTCTCCGGGATACTAGTCGATCACTTCATCACTTCTTCTCCGGGAGACCAGTAGATCAATTCAACACTTCTCCTCCGGGAGACCTGCCCAGAACTTCATCACTTATCCTCCGAGACACCAGTCGATCACCTCAACACTTCTCCTCCGGGAGATCTGCACTCACCATCCTCACTAGATTAAACACTACTCCTCCGGGAGATCTGCTATACATCACTTCTCCTCCTACACACTCAGTCTGACGAGAAGACGAGGGAGTTTGTCCTAGTGCCCTGTTTAACACCAACACGACTAATTTCTGAAGACCACCTGCCTGCCTACCTCCTGTTCACCACACCGGACCAACGCCTGCCGAAGAAGACGTGCCACGTCCCCCCCCGGACAGATGAATTATTAGGGGAAACCCTGGGACCGGTGGACCATCACCTCCTGAAAAGGAAATTGTTAAAGCTCCGGCTCTGACGGTTGTGGTCTGTGCGCCTTCGATGCCGAGGGCTCTTTTCAGGGCCATCTATCAACTTACTAAGACCGAAGCTACGTCAAGGTTTTCTAAACTCATTATAGGCCTATCTATCTACGGAACGTTTTTCAATAACTATTTTAAATATTACACTGATATGCGACTCTACGTATATTCTTTTTCGTCACAAAATGAATTCCTCAAATTAAACCATTAAAGTGTATCTAAGCAAGCTAAACTGTTTATAACAAATATTGACGACACAATAATTGCACTTATAATTCCGTATATGGAATATCAATTTTGATTTGATTACATTTTTCAAAATATACACTTTTTCATGTTCTATCACTATTTACATATCATATTAAACAAATTATATGTCTCGGAAAGATTCGGCAGAATGCATAGTTAGGCACAAATTGGATTTTAATAATTACCTGATGATGGTTTTGTGCCGAAACTATCATTTTTTTAAATACTATTTCTAACATTAGTATAGGAGTAAAATTTGGGGGCTATTATTTTAGTCTATTTCTAACAATTGTAACACATTTGGGAGCCCCAAAATTTTAAAAAATCTGGAAATTTCATTAATTTTCAAAATAAATTCATACTTTTGGACCGTGAAAGAACCAAACTATTTAAGGGTGGAAATTTTGAAGACCAACTCTCTTACTCTGTGTGTAGCTAAGTGTAAGTTATAATCCAAGATTGTTCTAAACTTATATTAATTAATACTAAACTTATTATACTTACACTTAGGCCTACCTACAAACAGAAACACAGAGAGTGAGTAATTTGACTTATCAAATACTTTTAAAGAAATTATATAATCACATTTTCTTCATATTTTTGTATAAGTTATCGCTCTCGATTTTTTTTTTAATGCTTAGAATAATGCTGAGTAGGGATTTCAGTAGTTTTCTTACGCATATGGACAGAAAACTACGCTTAAATATATCACATTTTATTGTTATATATTTGTTTTGCATGATATCGAGTTTATCATGTCAAAGTTCATATCCGTTTATTCCCAATTATTTGAACAGTAATTTTCCATTGCTTACGCTTTAATTCTTAGGCGAAAAACGTCTAAATCATCATCGGGAGGAAAAGAATAAAAAATAAAGACCCTCTAGCCCTCGAATACTCTAATATCGCCAGGGTCGTAAATGAACAAGAGTTGGTCAAAGACAACAAGAAAAGATGAAAGAAAGGGATCTAACCCAAGTCTACACGAAGAAAGTTATAGATCTATAGTGATCTGCACCCCATACTGACTATATTGAGCCCCTGAGGGCATACGGTTTAGTACAAAAGGCTAATTTTAAATAATGAATAAATAACTCCCATATGATTGTGTGTGATATACTTACCAATCGTTCTGTTTGAAATATCAGAGGCTAAATTTCATCAGAATCGTTAGAGAAAATGATGACAACATCTGAATTATAAGTTTTTTCTGAGTTATTTTCAAATTCTGAGAAGAAACACACAAACATGCTGACTTTTATATAGTTTTAATACAACGCAATGTGCATTCATTTTTCTGTTTTCAATAAAGTTATACTACAAAAACATTTAAATTATACATAAAAGTAATCGGTCAAGGAACAGTTTTTTTTTGCCAATTAGTTTGAAGAGTAATATTTTTTCACTTGCGATTTTTTACGCGGTATTGGGTAACTTTAAATAATATTTCATTAAAATTTGAATCGGAAGAGCCTATTCTGAGAAATTGCCTACTTTATAAGAGCGTCGTGGAGGGACGACGAGCAATACATTTTTTTTTAATCCATAGATGGTACACTTGAGCAAAATTTTATCAAAATCGTTACAGCCGATTATGAGTGTGTTTTTTCTTATGGCAGATACCCCCAAAAAAATTAGACAGACAGACCACCTAGCTGTGACGTCACGCACTCTCTGCTATTTGACTGAAGGCAATGATGCAACTTCTCATTCACTAAACCTTGTAAAGTGGCCGCCTTATTTACTGGTCATTTCTAGGCCTCTAGAAAAGAAATTATTTGTTGCTGTAATTTTCCAATCGAAATTCATGATTTTGTTTTAAATTTCGATAATTAGCTGCTCTTTAACTAAAAGTAACTCAGTTTTTGCAATCATAATAAACACAACAGAATATAATACGAAACCTAATTTACCATAAAATTTTCGACAGATATTTTCAGTCGAAAAAAAAATGTACACAACAGGTATGTCCCGCAAATCACAAATTTTGAAGCATTTTTGTTGGGAAATAAAAGTTTAACTTATTTTTGTAAATAACGCGGAACGGTCATTTTTGCTGTTATTTTCCTTCAGAAATTCCAGTGCTATCGAACTCGTTATTAATAGGAAAGAACAAATATTCATGTTGGTATTGGATATAAACAAAATTAACGTGTGTTTTATACCTACTATTGACATCTGAGAAAAAAGACGCCAGGCCGTGTAAGGTGTCAACGTACGATTAGTGTGTTTAAATTGTTTGTTTTTCAACGTCCAAAAATCGGACATATCCACTCGAAGGGTTAATTAGACCAAACAAATTTAAACAATAGTGACCTTAGTTCATTTTCATATGTTCCCCCAAACAGTTAAACAAACATTTTTTTTAACGAAGTGTACGCTAAAAATGGATATATCTGCAAAAATTTCAATTTGTTTTACCACCACAATACTATTAATATACTTTGATAGGATATTTATCAACACGACGTTTCAAAGGCATAAATCAACTCCCGTTATCGAATACTACCGTATTATTCATATTTTCGACTCCTCAGGGGCTCACTTATAGTGAGTACGGTTGTGTAAATCCAGAGTTATCTTCTCTTGATCTATACATTCTTTATCTAGTTTTTTAGATACCTCTTTTGATCTTTCCTCTCAGGTCTCTTTGGCCAACTAGTATTCACTTCCGACCCTGGCGTTATTGGAGTATTCGAGGGCTAGGAATCTCTAATTTGTGTTTCTTTCCTTCTTTTTTTTGTATTTAAACGGCTTTAAACAAAACAGAGAAAAATATCACTTTCGATCAGGGCCGGATTTCCCAATAGGCCCTGAAGGCCCGGGCCTATGGGTGCAAGCTCCCAGGGGGCGCACGGCCGAGAGAAATTATATATTTTTTTAATATCTAGAAATAAAAATAAATAGCCATAACTTAACATATTTTTTGAATTGATTACAAAAATATAATTCTCATTTTGAAGTTCATTGGAACAAATAATTGTTGGTAAAGTTAAACTATTTTTCAACATTACGCATCAACTTCGTTACAACATAGGCTTGATATAATTTTTTATCAGGTTTTTGGGGAAGTAACTTTAACCAGACTAGGGGGCGGAAAAAATATTGGGCCTAGGGGCGCCAAAATGCTAAATCCGGCCCTGCTTTCGATTCGAAACATCCACTTATTAGTTTTTATATAGCCTACACAAATGATATCGGTAATACCAGAACCACAATACTCAGTTTTGTATTTTTCAGGAAATAAATAAATAATATTGTTTGTTCTAAAAATAAACAGCACGGACGTCACAAGACAAAGTTTCAAAAAACTACCTTTATCAGAGGATAAACGTTTTCCAAACAGAGGGACTTCACAACGAATACACAACAATTATTTCATTTACATCACAATATTTTATCAACTATATTCTAAATTACGTAAATGAGAAACTAAAAAAAAACATGACAGAACCAATAATATTCTTGACGATAGACCAACTCATTGTTTGTAGAAGCCAGTGATAAGCATTTCCTAAGTAGGCATAGCAGTTGCCCTTGGGGCAATGCAATTCCCAAATCTAAAGTAACCTATTCAGTTTAATACGTGTTAATATCTTGTCTTCCCCCACTACTATCTGTGTAACAGAATATGGTGTGATATTTTAGTTTCAACCGGAGCCACTAGGATGCGCTTAACCAAAGTATTGCCGACCAACCACTTCAATTCATTCAACATTCAACGTTTGAACGTTTGGTTTTAAGCGCGCATTCTGGTTTCGAGTTCTCGATCGCGAGGTTGTGTTCGTTGAGCAAGCTGTACAAACGGTAGTTTTAAAGTTTATAAAATCGTGTAACAATTACGTGTTATCGTAAATAATAATTACAGTGCTGTTAATTATAAATAGAATTTCAATTGATCATGAAATTATTTTCAGTTTTCTCCTCCGCAATTTTACTCTTAACAGGTACGTTTGAATTAATTTAAAAACCAATAAATAAATATTTATGTGTAATTAAAGTAAAAATAATTTTTAAACTAATTTTTATTTCATTATCTCATTGTTTATGTTTATAAACTTTCAAACAATCCGAATATTTATAAGACTTTATAATAAAATACTTAAAATAAAATTTGTGTGTGTTACATACGTAAGTTAGAAAACAAATAACATCCAGGTGCTAAATATAGGATTTGGCAACAACAGTAGCAATGATTGTCACTAAGTTTATTTACGTACAGTTTTTAAAGCTGGTAGCAAGGATATATTCTATTTAGTCATTAATCGAAGTTGTTTTATTATCAAAATAATTCATTTTGTGATTAGAAAAATTCCATTAAACAATGTTTAATTTCTTATTCTTATTTTAATATAACCTGACTTATATTTGGAAGATTAAAAACAAAAATACAACTTTTTATTAATTGTTATTGTTTTTGCTATCTGGTGCTTCTTTAATAAATGTGTTTATACTATTATTATAAAGTTTACTTAGTACACATGTATTTTTAGAAAGCACAACAAATGAAGTTTCTTTATTGAACAAATAGCAAATGAACTGAAATAGTTTTGTTTCAAAATAACCCACTGTTTTTTAAATCAATTCTAGAACACTCTTCTTTTTTTTAAATATTAGAATTTACATTCTAAACTCATATTCTAGAAATTCTAAAAAAACAGCTTTTTTCAATATTAGACTATTTACTTATATATTCTAAACCATATAAAAAAATATTATCTTTTCTAAGCTATAGACATTACAAATGATTATGTTTTTAGAGTTGATAATAATATTATTCAGGCTGACACTTGTTGTAAAACGAATCAAACATAGGCTAAACCTATCCAGCCTAATAAATGTTTACATAGCATGTTACACCTATTATTTTGACATGTAACTGCTTGTTTCTATCTAAACCAAAATAACTCAAGGTTTGTTTTCGTAATTTCAATCTTGCCAAAAAATGGTGAATTAAGAATCATTAAACATGTTTATACTGTTAAGTTTAAATATTTTATTAAAATTAATTAATGTAGATTAATTTGGACAAAATTGCACGATTTACGTACCTTGGTTCGAGTTCATATTAACTTTATATTTTAATATTATAATAATTTGTTTTTCGATATCTCTAAGGCACTTGATCAAGATTAAGGCAATTAAATTATCTAAAATACTTATTTTTCGACTTTCGATACGACTGATGGTTCTTGAGTTATAACAATTAAACCAAATTTTAAAGGTATTGGAAAGAATAAAAGTTGATGGAAATATTTTTCGTAAAATTCATAATTTTAATAGATAATTGGGGAAACCTATATTTTAACCTTCTAGAGGTTATTAATATAAAAATTATTTTTATTACTAAATAACTACCAACAAAATGTATTCGTTTGTATGATTTTATTCATAATCTTGGTATGTAGGGGTATTTTTGGGCTGGAGTTAACAGAAAAAGTTTCAGAATTGTACCTTGAACCCTGGTTAAGAGTAATTACAATATTTTCCATGTTATTATTCGTAAACCATCTTTTCTGAACAAACTAAGACAATTCCGTTGTTAAGTTGGTTACGATCCATTCACTTTCAATATAATTTGGTCGAAATCACTGGGTCAGTTCTGAGATACGAACTTCCAAACTTTTATCCATGATCATATTTTATGCTTAGGCCTAGCTTGGTTGCATTGGGGGGGGGGGTATTGCAATTTTGTACTACACGTGTTTTTAATTGTACTTTGTCACATATAGGCTATGTTCTACAGAGAGAGTTATATGATTGGTCGAAAACCGATGTCGAGTTTTTCGTGAAATATCCGGTTTAATGTCTTCCAAGTCCATAAAAATTGTTTTTGGAATGTCTGTTTATATGGCCCCTGTGCAGTGTTCTACAGCTGAATGAAATTTGATATGCATATTTTAACTAGGCCTATATCTTAGAAAGTTTTTTCATTGACCTTGACACCCGTCATTTAAACTTGATTTCATATTATATAGTTAACGACACGAGTGGAGGAAGTTTAAATATTGTTTCCGTAATATGTTTACACCGATACTGATTACTGATGTTTTTTATTCGATTAATAAACATATTTTCTTTCATTGACTTATGTTTCTTTCTTTCATTTTATTATACAAGCGTTTAATTGTCAGCTTCGTGTAATTGCTATGATTTATGTGTAATACAATTAATTAATTTATATACAGTTAGGCCTACTTACTAAAAAAAAATCTTATCGAGTGGGGGAGGGGAGTAGTTCTCCTTAAAAGACAAGGTTTATAAAATCAAAATTAATACTTTCATTATTTCCATTCGGTTCGTCTGTCCTAATTGACCATTCGACCGATTTAAAAGGCTATTTTGGGGGAATTCTATAAGGGATTTTAATTTTAAAACGTCTGTTTTTTACTTTTTACGTACTAAAGCGGCCTAATATTAGATTTAAAATAATTTCTTTTGGAGGCCTCCCTCATAAAGTGCAAGTAAATATGCGAACACAAAATAAATTATTTGATTTTATACCATGTTAGTGAGAAAATTATTCTTTTTCGATACTTTTTTGCGTTATTTATTCTTAATGGTCTGGTTCTTTTACATTTGATTTTTATTTAAAACAAAACAAAACAGTTTTGAGACGATAATTTTTGTTTACTTAATAATTTCCATTGTGAATGAATGTGTGACAAAGATTGTGTAATGGTTTTGTATTTGTACGGATGAGTAGGAAAGTCATTTAGTTGGAATCGTTACTCTAATTAGTATCGCCTAATGTCATGCATTTTTTACGTTTTATGATAGCTTCACTTTCATTGACAATGATATAACAAAGGCATAGCATCTCGTCATTAACTTCCGAATTAAATGAAAACAAGTTGTATTTCGTTTGTAATTTACTCATTTTAACGTCTTTTGACTTAAAAATAATTCAATTTTTCAAAATCGGCTCTACCCATTTCTTTCAAATCTGTTTGTGAAGCTCAATGACCCAAAACTGTTTGCAAAATCGTAAGGGAAAACATATTTCGGTTAGGTTAAGTTAGTTTAGGAATAATTTGACAAAAAAATGAACTTTGCCCGCTCGATTTAGTCAAATATGTGTTTAGTGACAAGTGACACAAACAAGGAAGTGTTTAGGTCTTTATATAAATATGTTTTAATGACAGTGTCAATGATATATTTTCACTTTTGACTGACAGCTACCGAACTGAGATTTATGATGAGGAATAGGCCTAGTTTTGAGGATGGTTGAGCGATTCAGTTTTTATGCACAGTTTATTGTGTATTTGTAATTTACTAAATAAATACCAATTTATTAATAGTTCGTTACATTAGGCCTAGATACTTGAACGCTTAGTAGCTACTGATATTATGTAGATTATACTTTTCATGCAGCCCAGTCCCGCAATCAAATCCTCTTGTATGAAAGCTTTCAATCGCCGAGCCGTGTAACTTTTTTAATATTACCACTATTTAATTTCTCTTCATATTTTCAATGGATTTCGCTAAGCCCTGTGTATAGAATACGGTCGTTAAGGTTGTTTTCATTTCATTTGATGAATAATATGATTATTATTTTAAAATTGTGCAAAAGGACAGTGATTTGAATAGAGATCTCTCCCCCCCACCCCGATATAATTAAACGTATCCAGTTGGATTTTAATAGGAAACCTTTTTTTTTCTGCGACTTATTTTGCTCTAAAATGGGCTTTTGAAATCGAGCTAAAATCTGAGTGCTCTTAATAGTTGTAGACAGTGATGTTAAAAACCTGGGTATTTATGTTTCATGAAATGAAAAAAAATAAGGGAGAATATAGCCTAAGTAGATTTTCTCTAAAAATATAGTAAAAAATGTTATATCTTAAGAACTAGTTTACACATATTTTAAACAAGTTTCAGTTTAAATTAATGTTTAAATCATATACAAATTTTGTCGCTTACAAATTGATACGCGAATAATATGTACTCGTCTTACCTTTGCAGACAAATATTGTTTGGATCTACTGAACCGATATCAAACAAACAATAAACTTAAACTTAACCAAATAACGTAGGCCTACCTATATAGGAAAGAAACTCTTTATATCGGATCAGCAGTTCTTTTGTTATTATATGCTAACAAACAAACAGAAAGACTTGTGTTTCATATGTATATAGATTTATATTTTATATAGAGAGAAGTAAATCCAGTATTTAAGTATATATGTCAACATAAAATTTCATTGGCTACAGTGGTAAACAAATACAGGCTACTACCGGTCCAGTAAATTATGATTATTTCATAAATGGTATCCACGTTTTACTCATTTACTTGAGGCGAGAATAATTTGTGTGTGCTTAAATCCTTTACGCTCGTTGGACTAATGGAAACTGGTGGAACAGCGTAACAAATGGAAAATTCCAAATACCGCCATGATGTAGGCCTACAGGTTCGAGTCCGGTTGCTGGTGTTGTATTTTTCCGTGCGTTACGCTGCTCCCCCCCCCCCCCGATTTTATAGTCCAAGGGCATAACGTAAAGAGGTTAAGCAGAATAATTTGGAGGGGATTCACAGTTTGTTTTTTTTTTTTAAATAAAAATATGGATAAAAAAATCACTTAATATTTAATTAGTCTGTAAATCGTTTTCTAATAACATTTCATTAAGTGTAGGAGAAACCTATCATTCAGGACCAAGCTTGAATCAGACCTAGCTTTAAATTGTTGTTGTTTCTTAATACAACTGGTTTATACTTGACTTGATTAAAATCAACCATTTATCCTGCAGCGTTTATACAGCCTAATTATTTAATTACGCTATATACTTCAGAGTTCAATACTGTACTGTACCTTTGATATGAGGACGACTTTGCCAGGATCTCAATTTAATCTCTTAATTAGAATTTAAGTATTTCCTTGCATTTTATTGATCGAGCTAAGCCTGGTCCTGTTTTAATTAGACCATTGACATTTTGACTCTATGTTTGTATGTTTTTTTTACGAAGTTACTGCCAAAAGCGTTTATCAATCGTTATGAAATTTAGGAATAATGTTTTTTACAACTAGGCTGAACAATTTGTGTATAAGGGTTTTTAAAATTATATTTCCTTTTCAAAATTGCGTCTTAAAACAATTACTGTGCAGTACCAAGGTACAGAAAGCGGGCGCTCAGACTAAGAATAACGTGGGAGCTTAGAATAGGAATAACGTGAGCACTTAGACTAGGAATAACGTGGGCACTTACATAAGAAATAACATGAGGGCTTACACTAGGAATAACATGGGCGCTCAGACTAAGAATAATGTGAGGGCATAGAATAGGAATAACGTGAGCACTTAGACTAGGAATAACGTGGGCACTTACATAAGAAATAACATGAGGGCTTACGCTAGGAATAACATGGGCGCTCAGACTAAGAATAATGTGAGGGCTTAGAATAGGAATAACGTGAGCACTTAGACTAGGAATAACGTGGGCACTTACATAAGAAATAACATGAGGGCTTACACTAGGAATAACATGGGCGCTCAGACTAAGAATAATGTGAGGGCTTAGAATAGGAATAACGTGTGCGTTTAGACTAGGAATAACGTGGGCGTTTAGACTAGGAATAACGTGGGCACTTACATAAGAAATAACATGGGCGCTCAGACTAAGAATAATGTGAGGGCTTAGACTAGGAATAACGCGGGTGCTCAGACTCGGAATAACGTGAGCGCTCAGACTAGGAATAATGTGCGGGCTTAGACTAGGAATAACGCGGGTGCTCAGACTCGGAATAACGTGAGCGCTCAGACTAGGAATAATGTGGGGCTTAGACTAGGAATAACGCGGGTGCTCAGACTCGGAATAACGTGAGCGCTCAGACTAGGAATAACGTGGGCGTTCAGGCATATTAAATAGAACGATGTCGCCGAAATCATAATGAACAATCGTACAAATAAAACTTCAAATGAAAAAGTAAATTTTAACTATTTTCTAAAACGTTTCTACACGAACTTTTTACGCAATCAAAAATATTTTTATAAACTTTCCCAAGACTTTTTTGCGGTTTCATTAATGAAATCATTTTCGAAGTTTATAGAGTTTCAGAGATAATAAATAAATTATTATTTACCCAACAGTTTCACTGTTTTGTGTTTCCCCTAAAACTTGATCTAATTTTTATTTACTTTATCAGTGTAAACTTACTTTTTCAGTTGGATAACTGTTAATTAGAGTAAAATATAGTATAATCGTAGGCCTAGTTGGATAGGGAGATTTTCAAAGACCTACTTTAACCACCAGAAGTCCACTTTAGTGAGTACAGGCTTGGCAATCCCGAATGACCCAGCTGACTCTACACTTTTCTTCATGTAGTCTTGGGTTAGATCCCTCGCATTCATATTTCGTATCGAGTCTCCCTCGTCGAACTCTGGTTCTTTGCTGACTCTGATGCTATTAGGTTATTTGAGGATTAAGGGTTGTTATTATTTTATTTTTTTTATAAGGTGACGGTGACTGGAATGGTTTTCCGCCTTTAAACAACAAAGGTAAAAATAAAAATATACCTAATTTAAATTTGATAACTGGTTTCAAGTTAAAACTATCATGAAAATGCTGCACCTCAAATCTGTATTTGTTTTTTTACTATTTTCCAACAATGTTTCTCTGTTCCTGTCAAAGATCTACATAAATCCCCAATGTGATCTATTATTAGCTTAATTTAATCAGACATTTGGAATCATTAGTGTTGTATAAAGTACACAACACTTTTTAATTTGACAAATAGCAAGTTTTTGAATTGTTTCAAATTATTTTTATTATAAATTAAGAATTATTATTTTGGTGCTGATACAAATTAAAGTTATTTAGAGTCATATATACTTACTAGCCTTGCCCGCTGCTCGGCTCGCATGGAAGTCAGAATTTGTGTGCGTACCCCATAGCCTTCGTTTCCTTCCGGTTGGACTACACGATTGTATTATTTAATTTGTGAAGTTCAGAAAAGCGGAGTATGGAATCGCAGTTTGATTTTAACTTTTGTAGATTGATGAAGTACGGGACATTTTAGTGAATTAAATTATTATTTCTCGGCGTTCTATTTTGAAAGGTTTGTTTACCCTTTACATATTAAAATAGGTTCAGCAGTGACTAGAAGTTGTGAAGATATAATAGACAAGTTTTTTTTTTATCTAAGGGCCTCTTTCTAAACAATATTTTTAGTTTTACCATTAGGAGCCAGGAAATAAAGAGTGTTACTGAAAGTTGCACAAGAACATACCACGTGTCCATGTAAGAAGCATGGAATCCGTAGATGAACGCCTACTGCAGTACCTACCTAAAGAGTTGGCTGGATCCGACATATTCCACGGCTATTAAATTAATAACGTTGGCACCTGAAAACGATTTTAATCATTCTAAATAACATGTTAATATTGATCTAAGTATATAATCGATCAAATTTATGTTGTCGATGAAACAATAAACATACGGGAGAATATAGCCTACGTAGATTTTCTCTAAAAAGTAAGTAAAAAAAATGTTAAATCTTAAGAACTAATACACCAATTTTAATATGAACTAAAACAAGTTTTCAGTTTAAATCATATACAAATCGTGTCACTGATACATATGCGAAAAATATGTCGAATGTTTTCGTCTTATCCTTTGCAGACAAATATTTTTTGGAACTACAAATTATTAAAAATGTATTGATAAATTTTACCAATAATACGAACTTAACAACAGATCTGTTCTAGCAAACTTAAGATTCCCACCCAAAATAAAAGTTTCAAAATATATTACTTCTTTCCAAACCTTATCTCGCATCGATATGAAATCTATCTATCCCTCTATACCAATGGGATCTAAATGAATGGAGTATAATGTATAATTAGGTACGCGGCGATGAAAATACAGTAAATAGAGGTCTAAAAACCTTAATAAGTGTGAGATTTACTTGATACTGAGAATTACATAAAGAATATCACAGGCTAATGAAGGTAAAATATTTTACCGTTAAAAATCAAAAGCTTTTCCTCCCGCTAAAAGCTTTATTAAAACTGAATAGTTAATCCTGCGTTCAGTGTAATTTATTTGAACGAGTCTACTTCGTATGCATGTAATCTTGCCAGCGGCAAGTTTTGAAAAGGCACCCTTAGGACACCCACTTGGCAAGTTGTGTTTTGCTTCGCGGTCTGAAGATGATGTTAAGAGTTCCAGGACTGGAGCGACGGGGGAGTCACTCTTCAAAACATACATCCTTACAATTTAATTGGTTTTTCACATCAGTTTATAGGACAATTTGCTAACTCGATCATTTGGCTACATCGTCTGCGATTGTAATACAGTTAAACGCCGGTCGAAGAAAAGTTACATCAAATATAATGGTGTGATCGAGGCACAACTCATGAGAAGACAAAAATGAAAAATTTCCTCGCATAAATTTGTTTTGTTTTCCAATTTTAAATTTAAAAAACTTTTCCTTTCATGCGGTTACAAAACGGTAACACATTCTGTGATCGTCTCTAAAACTTTCATACCCACGAAATAAAAATTCTCGAAGCCGATCTTTTGCTTTGACCTAAAACTATAGGCTACGCAATTTAGCTTTGTTTGCGTACATTTTTAGCGTGTTCATTTACTTTTCTGAAACTAGGCTTTTCAGGTGTTCGAACTAAGCTTACCTGTCGACGGGGGAAATGGACGAAAATCAAGGTCATTATAAAATGTCAATAGGTTTCAAGGAAAAGGAAATATTTTGTACGCTCTAGGCACTTTCACAGTTATTATTATATAATCGTAATTGTACAATATATCGTACTATAACATAATATTAGACCTTCGGTAGAACTGAGTCAATTCTAATGAGGATTGTAACTTATTCTGTTTTAGTTTTACAGAAATATCAGGGCTCCGAGTCCAAAAAAGTGGTTTCTGGAATTATGTCTGTGTTTTACAGCCCAAACGTGTGAACGGATGTTAATGAAATTTGATATTTTGGAAATATATCGGAAGTTTTTTTTAAATAACTAAAAATTATTAAACTATTACGAGGGTAGCTGCTATAAAAAAGTTCTATTTTCATCAAATGTTGTTCAAGTAAGCATCTACAGATCCTCAAATGTTGTTCAAGTAAGCATCTACAGATCCTCAAATGTTGTTCAAGTAAGCCTCTACAGATCCTCAAATGTTGTTCAAGTAACCATCTACAGATCCTCAAATGTTGTTCAAGTAAGCCTCTACAGATCCTCAAATGTTGTTCAAGTAAGCATCTACAGATCCTCAAATGTTGTTCAAGTAAGCATCTACAGATCCTCAAATGTTGTTCAAGTAAGCATCTACAGATCCTCAAATGTTGTTCAAGTAAGCCTCTACAGATCCTCAAATGTTGTTCAAGTAACCATCTACAGATCCTCAAATGTTGTTCAAGTAAGCCTCTACAGATCCTCAAATGTTGTTCAAGTAAGCATCTACAGATCCTCAAATGTTGTTCAAGTAAGCATCTACAGATCCTCAAATGTTGTTCAAGTAAGCATCTACAGATCCTCAAATGTTGTTCAAGTAAGCCTCTACAGATCCTCAAATGATGTTCAAGTAAGCATCTACAGATCCTCAAATGTTGTTCAAGTAAGCCTCTACATATCCTCAAATGTTGTTCAAGTAAGCCTCTACAGATCCTCAAATGTTGTTCAAGTAAGCCCCTACAGATCCTCAAATGTTGTTCAAGTAAGCCTCTACAGATCCTCAAATGTTGTTCAAGTAAGCCTCTACAGATCCTCAAATGTTGTTCAAGTAAGCATCTACAGATCCTCAAATGTTGTTCAAGTAAGCCTCTACAGATCCTCAAATGTTGTTCAAGTAAGCCTCTACAGATCCTCAAATGTTGTTCAAGTAAGCCTCTACAGATCCTCAAATGTTGTTCAAGTAAGCCTCTACAGATCCTCAAATGTTGTTCAAGTAAGCCTCTACAGATCCTCAAATGTTGTTCAAGTAAGCCTCTACAGATCCGATCAAAACGTAATTGGTCGCCATCTTTCCAAAAATGTCTGTACGTGAATTATCGGTATAAAACCAATAAATCGGCTATGGGGCACTTAAAAAACGCGTTTTCTCAAAATTAGCTCTACCGATTTCGTTTAAATTTCAGTGAAATATGCAGATGAACGACTAAAAAATGTTACAGTTTAGGTTGAAAAAAATTAACCTCGATTTTTAATCAAATTTTAAGACGAGAGCACGTTAATGGCACGAGTTTAGACTCTATTTTAAGTCAAATATGTTTTCAAAGTCGGCGTTTGTGGTTCATTTTCACTTTTTGACAGAACTAAGTAGGCCTACAGTTTATTCTCGTATAGCAAGAAGTAAACAATTCATGACAAACCTCTTACAAGCGGTTTTAATATTAAATTTTATCTCAACTTTCTGTTTTATTGATATTGGTTGGAAACTTTTTTAAAATTCTTATTTTAATTAGATTATTTAATAGGATTATTACTAATTAAAACTGGAACTGTTTATGTTATTATTATTATACACATGTTTATGTTTTCAGTATAAGACAGCAGTTTTAACAATTAACCGGAATGAGTGGTTCCGACATAGCCTATCAGCTGATACTAAAGGTCGACACAAAACAGGTTTTAACCTTGGGTCAATCTATTAACCCCCAATCATCTCCAAGTTAGGTTTAATATCTTAATATAATCGTATATCTCGGTGAAATCTTTTTGTGTGTGATTTGATTTGTAGAAATTAAGTTGAATTTTGTATGTACAGTATTGTACAAATACCGTGATGAAAGAGTCAAATAAATTTCATTTCCTAGTTAACTCACTTACGTGGAAATCGGGCTTTGTGTGTATATCGTTAATTAGCCCAGATTCCGCCCGAGTGGGCAACATGTTTGCATTTAGTTTTCTCAGCTCAAGACACCATATTATAGAGAATCGATGCTCGATTCAACCAATTTAGCTAGATTGATGTTCAAGTAAGTTTTGTCCATGAAAATAACAAGCACTTTTATATCATTTATTAGTTTTTCCCACCGAAATCCTAATTTTGTTAAACATTTATTTGATGCTCATGTACTTCCATGAATTTATGTATCCCTCAGAGACTCACTATAGTCAGTACGGACTTGGCAATCCCGCAGTAACCTAGCTTGATCTACACATTTTTTCATGTAGTCTTTTGTTAGATCCCTCTCTTTCATCTTTTCTATCGGTTTTCTCTTGACCAACTCTTGATCTCTTCCGACCCTGACGCTATTTGAGTATCGATGACTGGGGTTTTTTATTATATCTTTTTTTTCTTCTTTTTTTTCGTAAGGTGATGATGACCAAGAGGTTCCCGCTTTTAAAGAATAAAAAAAATAATAAGTAAAATGTACCTTAAACATTTTAAGTAAAGGTTTAAGTGTAATTCATTATCCTTCCTCTAAATAGAATTCATTTAAATTAGACATAAATAACAATCAAGGATGTCTGTTATATTTTTCCTTGATATTTTTTTTGTTTTGCGTGTTAAATTTTACAAACCTACCTGATTACCAAACATTTTTTCCTTTTTCTTAAAAAAATGTTTTTCTAAAACGAATAGAGCGATACGGTTGGTCAAACCGAATCATACTTTCCCCTTACAATAGACTCGATACTTCGACTCAGGCTACATTTCACTTAGTATACTTTCACGGCGGCATTCAACTAAAATCACCTAAATTTGCAAACCTGTGAAACGATTTTAATAACGTTTATCAAGTTTGTTATTGATAAAACATATTTTATTGCTGTAACATCAAAGATATACTGGATAATATCTATTTCGTATTTATCGCTTGCAATAAAAATTGTTAAAACTCAAGAACTACTGCACCGATTAAAAAAGTTTACTGTTCCAATTAGCGTTTGTTGTAGCTGTAGAGTTTGTGAAAATGAGCAAAATATGGTGAAAAATCTGTATTTCTTATTTTTCAACAACAAAATCTACTTCACCGGTTTCAAATAAATTGTCTATTCCAATTAATAGATGTTCAATGAGCACTGTGGTGAATGTGAACAATATAAAACACTGAAACCCCTATCACAAGTTTGGTACAATAACACACACAAAAATAAAATAAAATATTTATTTGCCTTATGCTATTATAGTTCCCTGATGTACATTTCGGTAACCAAGTTACCATCATCGGAGTTACCTTGATTACCGAAATGTACGTCAGGGAACTATAATAACATAAGGAAAATAAATATTTTATTTTATTTTTGTGTGTGTTATTGTACCAAACTTGTGGTAGGGGTTTCAGTGTTTTATATTGTTCCAATTAAGTTAAATCATACCCTAACTTTCTCACTGACAAAATATGTTATCGGTGAAATTTTTAAGAAAACTCGTTCTGGTTTTCGTATTAATTATATAAAAGTTGAGAAGTACCGAGTTAAACAAACAGTTATCATACTTACATAGGACAGAAAACCGCACTAGTTGTCCTCGAATTATAAACTACCAAACGCACAAACTAGACGTTGTAAGCAAGGAGTCAAGGATCTACTACACATCATAAAACAATCTTCGATGATGACTTAATCATTGTTTTCGCCGTGTGTTGCTTGTTACGACAATTGTAGCTTCGCTAATTAATTATGAATTATTCGCAAACCGGATCAATAGATTTGAATTTATTTTTAATTGTTGCGTCATAGCAATAAAAGTTCGTCTTCCAGGAGGCGATATCCTTCAAAGGAAAATGAACTTTTACGAAATTGGATGTTCGTATCAACAAAGGAATGGTTTGTTCAGGGAATAGCAATGGGCTGACCTAATCTAATTAATTGTACTGACTTGCAGACATGGCAGTCGGATTCTTTTCATTCATAATGAAAATGAGAAACCGTACCGACTTCGCCTACAGTAACCTATTCATTAGTTTTCAAGATCGATTATTTTCCTACACTTTTTTTTCTTTCACAAATAATGACAGTATTACAATTTACTTCTCATTTCAACAAATAGGGTTGTAATCAATTTAGCGAGGGTAGAAATTAATGTAAGACATATTGAGTTAGCGTCGGGCAGTTATTTCATAAACATGTTTGTGTTAATTGTTTTCTTTTTTTATTACAGGAATTTAAAAAAATATTATTACACGAAATAATAATATTATTATTGTACACGAAACATCTTATTATTTTTTTTTCAAATCCTCTCTTAGCTTCTACATCCAAAATAAATTTAGACTCTTCAGGGCGTACCTAATCCTAAACAACGGACAATTTCTTAAAGTTTAGATCATTTTATCCTTCTCATTTAAAATAAGGCCTTATAAAGACTAACACAAATGTATTTATACGAGATTGAAACGTACATGATTATTATTCTCGGTGTAGCTCCAACTTTCGTGCAGTAAATTATAGGTAGCAATTCTTTCTACTGCGACTTTGTATTTCGATTTCAACGGATACACACGATAGACCATATCAATCTGACTAAATTTGAGTGTATTCAAACAATGTCCTTAAACCGTCTTATCGCTACCCAGAGTTCGTTGCAAATGCGTTTCATGCAATCGTCGTTGTAATTCTGTTATTTTAAATTACCTGAGAATATAACTAGAAATATTCTGCATAAAAGGACAAAAGAACGAATCTACACGATTTCAAAAATGTTTATATGGATTGCATTATAAATACTAGAAATTTGTAAATTTCTCTTGCAAGAAAGTAGGGAACTAGGGGGTAGTGGAGCGGACTCCGAGCTAAAGCTTTTTAAAGTTTTTTTTTATCTCATGTTTAAAAATCATTCACAGTTTGACTGACAACTCTGTTAAGTAGGGGGGGGGGGTGTTAAAGCATGAATATGAAGGTAACAGCCATCTCACCACTATAGTTCACCTCCTATGCTTGATCCTTCCACTCTAAAATATTCTTATCGGATTTGAATAAACTTCGCAGTTCGTTTCGGATGTTTATTAAAAAAAAATTGTATTTAAGAAAATAACTTGTAAAAAAAATTAAAAAATGATATTTGAGCGCAAAAAACTGTTGTAACTCTATGAAATCAAAAACATAATTAATTGGTAGAAGTGAATTGCGTGATAAGAAACGAAAAATCCCGTTTCAGATAGTCAATCAGTTGTTGATTAAAAATTATATTTTATGGTTTTTATTGTATTAGTTGGGTGAATAGACTCTATTCATATTTTTATAAAAGGGACTTAACTGTCGTTTTACTATTGTCTTCTGCCCCTGTACGTGTCTTAATATGTGAAGACGGGATAAAGAGCCGTAATAAAATCATCTGTGTAACGCTCCAAGATTTTCTTTGGATATGTTTGTCTGCGGCCTTCTACCTAAACTATAATCTATGAATTGTATTTGGAACAATTATTTTAATCCCATATTCTAGTCGATGCAGGAATGTGTGTTCTACTGCGTTCTAAATCAGGAAAAGAAAAAGGATTATGTAATGACGGTTAAAGAGCTGGCATATCCTGGATCCATCTTGGATTTTTAATCCCGTAAGAATAATATGAACTTAAATTACTTCATTAGTAATTGTCAGAAAAAGCAAATAATCTTCTAGGGTACTATTTCAAGACGTTATCGGTATCCTTAATTAACCTTGCATACGGAATGATTTTATAGCTATTATAACCGATAACAATTTATGTAAAATTATATCTGCACTGCCTAAAGTAAGGGAATTTTATAAAATTTCAAATTTAATGACAAGTATGTGTTATTGTAACGCCGACTTTTAGGTGTATAATTATGTAAATTTGAAATTTTATTTTAAAAAGTGAATTATGAAAATTGTTTACAAAATTACTGTAATCTAAATTTAATCAATGTTCCAAAGAAACTAATTGCAATAAGATTGGTTATATAATTTTTTTTATTTGCGTTACAATTTCGATTTCCTTTTATAAAGCTCAATCTTATCTTATGACAATTCATCACCAAGCGAAGTCGTCAACGTAAAAAGAACTTGTAAACATATGTTTTAAATAAAATATTTAATTACCTTAGGTCCGTCTTGTGACTTCGTTGTTGATTGCTTCTTACATGTTTCGAGGCCGTAACCCCATCATCAGAAAATTACTTTGTTCACTTTGAAGAACTCGTCATTGATTATATTAAAAAACACATTTAACACAAGAACATACACTGACACAAAAATAAAAACAATAAAAACACATCATATGAGCTTGTCTGATATTGTTGTGTGCTCTGTCATGTCTATCGGAGTACTGCTAGTTGAAGTTATTAATATTGCTGATGATGGGGTTACGGCCTCGAAACATGTAAGAAGTAATCAACAACGAAGTCACAAGACGGACCTAAGGTAATTAAATATTTTATTTAAATTGTGACTTGGAACCAAAAATATGCTTATATATTTTTTTTGTTAGAATACTTTATGACGCCCCATTTGAATTATCGTTTATTTTTCAGTGCCAATGTAGGCGTAAGAATTTAGGATGGGTGGTGATCCTCAGCATTTTGTTGCAATGAGTGGCCGATTTGGCTGTGCAATATTTTGAATGCCAGTTAGTAAATATCCTCGGGGAGGGGGTGGGTTATACTGAGTTGGTATACAGTTTTAAAATGAATCCCAACGGAAAGGTGTTTAAAATATTAGGATCAGTGAACACGTTATGAACTCGGGTGTATGTCTTACTGGGATTTTTATTTCCTAATATGAAGCATGGTATTAAGTTGTTTAAGCTCAGCTAGAGAGGAAGATAAGAGATTAGAAGAATGGGTCAGTATTTTATAAAATTACGTTACACCACACCAAGAAACTGTCGCGCACATGGGATTGTTAATGTACTTCATAACCCTCGCCATGCTCCATCAAACCCTCATGTGTCTCTACCACCTAATCTTTGTGCTCCTGAGCCTTTCACTAATTGGATTGGGGGGTAAGCTGTACGCTTAAAATCGTGTTATTGATCCAACCCTTTGAGTTCATATGTTTGAAAAATTAGGCTAAATAAAATTATTGTTGCTAGGAAATCAAGATAATTAAAAAAAAAAAGATTATCAAAATGTAATACAGAAATAAATATCTGTACTCATGAATTTCGTTTCAAGTTATTTGCTTTAAGTTCTGGAGGATAGTAGATCTGAATGTCCAGGCTATGTTGGTGATGGTAGGCCAGTGGTTGAAGGTGAAAGTGAACGGTGTAGGTTTTGATTCAGTTACAATGAAGTCGTAAGAATTTTGTTCCTTCTTGTTTCAAGACGAAAAACCTCTCGGTCATCATCGCCTTATAAAAAAAAGGAAGCAAATAATATACAATAAAAACCTATCCCTCGAATACTTTAATAGCATCGGGGTCGGAAGAGAACAAGAGTTGGTGAAGAGAGAACTGATAGGAAAGATGAAAGAGAGGTATCTAATCCAAGACTACACGAAAAAAAGGTGTAGATCCAGCTAGGTTTCTCAGGATTGCAAAACTCACTATGATGAGCCCCTAAGGGGATAAATGTACAAGATGATCTGGCGTCGTCGAGGGTAGGCCAGGAGGTTTCATGGCTTAATCTAGACTGTGTAGGTGACGGTAGGCCGATGGTTGAAGGCGAAAGTGAGCAGTGTTTGTTTTGGTCTAATAATTAAATTACAATAAAGTCGTAAGAAAATGCAATTACAGTTAAGTCAGATAGGAAATGTACGTGGAAGACTCTGTCATCAGCAAAGTTAGGCTAGGAGGTTCGTAGGTTTCCAGGTTTTTATGGAAATGAGCCATCTAATGCTATCTTGTTTAAATAATGCTCTTTCAATCACATACATTTTTTGTTTTGTTTTTTACTTTGGGATCAAAAATATTTTTGAAATAGGACTAATTATTAATGTTTAAAATTTGAATAATGTTTTTTTTGTCTTGTCCGGCTTAAGTATATAGAACTGGAGTCACGAAAGTTCTTCGGAATTTCAATTAAAGGATTAAACGAGAACGGATCAAGCACAACTTTCCAAATCCTAATTGATTTTGCACAATGCCAAAGCAATTAATACAAAGCGATTGTTCATAGAACACAAAACAATTCTGTCTACTTTTAGCCATACTGAGATAATATGTGTAAACAAATATGTGGAAAATATAACACGAGCATTTTATGTGTTTGTAAGTTTTATTTTGTACACAGGCAAAGGATTTTGTTGAAATGTTGTGAATTTACAGTTTTTGAGTAGGAGATTTAGCCAAGTCTCAACTTTGACAAAACTGATTTAGGGGATTAAATAAGCACCTCGTTATAACTTAAATTGTAGTCCTTTGAGGAGCAACAAAACATTTCGGTTTCAATTATTTCGATATTATGGTCTTCTCTCGACTGTAGTTTCTTTATACAATTTTTAAAAAATCTCGGTCACACGGCCTTCCCCCGTTCCCCGTGCTACGATTTTGAAATTGTCTAGGTCACACCAAGCCTTTAAGCTTGGCGTACCTACTTTTTTTCTCAAGTAGTATTCAATTTTTAGAAATATAGCTAATTATAAAAAAATATGCGTGCTCAGCCTTTTTGCCAAGCAATGCTTCCGGGTACTTCTTTTAAAATGATGTAAAAAAACAAAAACCTACATAAATCAACACAAATGATATAAGTCCCACACTATTGAGACTTACATTGTGGCCAGTTTCCGATGGCGTGTATCGGATTAATAAACCCTTCGCACTCGCACGCGCAGGGACGGACAATGGCCGGGCGAGCTACCTGTCACTCATAGCAAGTGCTGTAATTGTTTTAAATGGCTGCCATAAAAAAAACTTTGTAGACATCGTTCTGCCTGGTTGCAAAGAACCTTATTCATAACCATTGGTGTACGAAATGACGAACGGTAGAGTTAAATATGACTTCACTTCGCTCAATTAAAAATATGCGGCGTAAGACATGTGTAAAGCACAGAAATCCTTACTTTATACATGTTTATAAATTCGGGTATAGAATTTCTAAAAAAATAAATGTTACCGTCGCGGGGCGGTATAGAGAAGTGAAAAATTTAACTGTCAATTTAAAAAATTAATAATAATTTAAACTTTCAATAAATGTAATACAATAAAATTATTTATTATATTTTACATTGATTATTAGTGTGACTTGATTAGATTTTTAGTTTTAATATATATGGGTATGTGAGAAAGTTTTGCATTGATTTTAGTTTAACTATGTATGTGATTTGAGGAAGTTAGTGCAATAATTTTTCGTAGATTATTAGTTTTAATACGTATGGGTATGTGAGAATGTTTGTGCAATATTTTTGCATTGATTTTAATTTGACTATGTATATGAGTTTGAGAAAGTTACTGCAATATTTGTCGTAGATTTTTAGTTTTAATATATATGGGTATGTGAGAAAGTTAGTGCAATATTTTTTGTAGATTTTTGTTTTAATATATATGGGTATGTGAGAAAGTTTGTGCAATATTTTTGCATTGATTTTAATTTGATTATGTATATGAGTTTGAGAAAGTTAGTGCAATATTTTTCGTAGATTTTTAGTTTTAATACGTATGGGTATGTGAGAAAGTTAGTGCAATATTTTTTGTAGATTTTTGTTTTAATATATATGGGTATGTGAGAAAGTTTGTGCAATATTTTTCGTAGATATATATGAGTTTATATATACGCTGTGCGCGCGTATCCCTTGTCTATATATATTAAAGTTGCATTACGGTACGGTACGGTGTGTGACGCGATTTCTATTGAAAAAGTCCATCCCAAAAAAGTACCCAATGCGCCAATAGAAGTTTTCACTTCAAAAAAACTACATTTATATCGATGTTATAATCAGAAACATTATAGTAAGACTTCCGTTTAATAGAGTAGGCTACGATAGGTAGACTAAAAGATTCCTTAAAGGTTGCCTCGCTTTTGTCGGCATAATTTAGACGGTGTTGGTATAAAATTTCTTCTTCTGTCATATCACTTTTATTGCAGTTGGCAGCGCTTCTCGTAGAAGCAGGAATCTAGGTAATTGACATTTTGGCACCCCCTCTCTGCAACCAACCCCTTTCCGTATTCAGTCCTTTTAACATTTTACAATTTCTCCTTCCAAGGCTCCACACATGATTTTCTACTGAACCAATTTGCTTTCCTCTTTAAGAAGTAAAAAAAAACCTAGGGAAAGGAAAGACTAGTTGTCGGCCCTCTCTATCCTACATTTGATTTTCTGAATAAAATATTATCTTGTAGAAGAGAGATACAGCTTGAACTCGCATTACAAATTCAATCATACTTCCAATAGACTACAACTACTCACTCCGTTCTCAGCTTTATAATGGTCTAGTAGCGATTAAGGTCATTTCATTCACCTACCTAACTCTCCCCTCTTAACTCCTTTTAATCAAAAACATTTAAGAGTTGAAACGTAGCCCAACTTCATTTTGTTCTCGTAACTGGGGTTTTGTAAATTATCAGTCACTTCGAGATATTTCAGAATTTTTGCAAAAATCAATAACACTTAATGGCGGTTGTTATTTATTTCATAAGTTTTGAAAAATATTAAAAAATCAGCGATTTATTGATTTTGGTAAAATAACTGGAAACAAACAAGCTACTCAGTAACGGCGCCTAATTTTTTTAAAAAAAGGCAATGTCCCTCCGTCTGTTTACCCGTTTGTCAGCTTATAACTTGAGAACCGCTGATTCGATTTGTATGCGGTTTCTTTCTTTCGTAGCTACGTCATCTGATCAGGTTTTAGTGTGTACCAAAATCAATAACACTTAATGGCGGTTGTTATTTATTTCATAAGTTTTGAAAAATATTAAAAAATCAGCGATTTATTGATTTTGGTAAAATAACTGGAAACAAACCAGCTACTCAGTAACGGCGCCTAATTTTTTTAAAAAAAGGCAATGTCCCTCCGTCTGTTTACCCGTTTGTCAGCTTATAACTTGAGAACCGCTGATTCGATTTGTATGCGGTTTCTTTCTTTCGTAGCTACGTCATCTGATCAGGTTTTAGTGTGTATCATTAAAATTGGAAGTTTAGTATCGCTTCTGTATATAAAAATTATTTCAATTAGAATCAAACCGTTAGGTAACTACGTCGTTGGCATACAACCTCTGTTTAGTTAGTTGATCCGTGTAGGTTCTCCATTCAACTCGTTGTTTTGCATTCCTTGTTTGTGTAGTTCTGTAATTGTGGGTTTTCTTAATCAAGTTATAAAAAACTTCTGAAGTGAGTTCCTTACGTACAAATAAATAAAAAAAGTTCAAATAAACAAGTGTCCTAAACAGCTTTGTTTTCAAACAATCCGAACTCAATATATTCTACTTTCAAAGCTATGTTTTTTGTAAAAATACAAAGTGACTGATTGTTTGAAAACAAAGCGGTTTAGGACACATGTTTATAACATTTTAAAATTTATTTTTATGTAAGGAAATCACTCCAAAAGTTTGGCGTCCTATTTCAGAAACATCCTGTATAGTCTTAATTATTTACGCTGCTCACCTAGCTTTAAACCTAGAATACCAGTTGTAAAACGTGGCTCTAGGCTACTAGACAATGTTGTTGTTGTTTTTTATATTTCACACGTACTAGGTTTTATCGTTTGATAACAGAGCTCTTATATTAGTTATTATACTTAAGTGTCCGAGTGTAATTACATCAATAATTCCTCTTTGTTTTTAATTATCGGATTTTGTTGGTATAAACAAAAAAGTCAATATTGGTCTAGTAGTCGAGGTTACTAGAGTCGAAGGTACGCCAGTTACAGTTAGGCATTTAACCGAGGCCGAACATCCTTGATCATTAATAAATTGTTAAATTACTGTCAATAGAGCTCCATGTCACAAGTCACCAGCCTGGTTCAAACACTGACGCTGTCACTACCGAACCTGACAGAACAAATGATTTATTTATTTAATTCCTTAAACTTTATTTTTGTTCCAGTGTTTTCAAATAAATAAATATTTGTAGGAACATGTAGTGGTAAAGTATTCACATCTAGATTTAGGAAAATTATTACACATTTCCTGTGCTATAAATTTAAACAACAAAATCTAACGAAAAGAAGTTCGAATTACGAAAGTACATTTTATAAATTTTTATTAATTATTATTATTTTAATTATTTCACTACGAAGGTATAGAATTAGGTATCTTTGATGTGGAAATGATATTATCCTACTACAAAAAAACACAAATGCAAAAAAAACATACTTAGTGAGTTAGGTTCAACAGAAGATGTCTCCTATTTACAAAATATTTTATTTTCTTAACACAAAACATACTGAGCAATCAATTCCCTTAGTATCGATATAATTACACTTTCACACAGATCAAACAGCTTGAACTGATAGCCATTGCTGATCTGATCATCACCTCTCCTCACCTCTTTTTAAATTTGCATTATTTTATTATTTTTTAGAGTATGAAAAAATTGATAACAACTGTGCGCCCACTACCGGGTTCTTTTTCGGGGTTCGTATACCCCCCACTTTTTCACATTTTTTTGCTTCAAATTATGTGAATTGTATTGGAATATGATAATTGGTAGAGTATGATAGAGAAACTTATTTTTTAGAAGAAAAAATATCCAAAAACCCAAATTTTTACATTTTTTTTCTGTTCCAATTATTTAGACTTAAAAATTACCTACATGAAATAATTTTATTAACCAAAAGTAACCCAATAACTTAATTTAATGTTAGGTCTTCATTGTGATTTCAATTGATAATGATAAAAATATAAATGATTTTGATTTACAATAATATTTTTTCACGTTTTGATGTTGTTATTGTACTCAATAGTTTTTAGATTATTGGGTTGTTTGGTTAGGTTAGGTTAGTTTAGGTTAGGTCGTATAATTTGATTTATTGGATTATTTGACTATTGTAGTATTGAATTACTTTTGACTAATACAGTTATCTCATGGAGTTTCTAATTAATAAAAGTGGGCTTATTGGATTATTAGCTTAGTTTTTTTTCTCTTAAAAATACGTGTCTCCATCATAATGTTGATCAATTATCATATTCCAATACATTGAACAAAATTTGAAGCCAAATAAAATGGGGCTATAACGAAAAACATCCCCCCTCCCCCTCATACTCTCGTGTAGAACCAATTTATGTAAGGATTCATCGATAAGCTCATAAAAAGCCTGGGATATTGGTGACAGTATTAATCAAACCCAAATCTGTTTATAAATTAATTTAACATCTTATAACAATCACAACTCTACACAGTTCTGCCAACCTAAAATGTCTTTGTGATAGTGATTTATAGATGTAGCCTAATTCAGGAAAGTTGGAATAAGCGAACTTTTTGACTTTAATATATATTTTTATGGAAAAGTGTAGGTTTTGAAGTCAGAAAACATATGTCAAACACGCTAGCATCAAGTATTGGGAAAATCCAAATGTTTCATAGAAGCAATTTTGTAGGAAATTTAATTTTGAACAACTTTTGTTTAAAACTTTTTTTTTTTCGAAAATGCATCACAGTTGAGATATTGGCAGTTTTTAATCGAAAAATCATGTATGTATTAACTGAAAAGCTGTATGTTGCTGGTGAGTTGCTTGTGTGATATGTGTTTGCTAACCTAAAAACCTACACTTTTCCATAAAAAGATATTAAAGTTAAAAAGTTGGCTCATTTTTTCTTATTTTCCTGGACTATACTCATTAGCCCCAGTTTGAAAGCTCAAACATAGAAGACACATCATTCCTCATCATCTCACTGTCTATTTTGACTCATTGGTTTGGATTATTAATCTTCATATTCCACCAAAATTGATCAAAATTCGTGGAGCCCATGAACAATTTTGATTTTAAAAACATACAATCCTGAATAATTTTTAGAATAGATTTTAAACATCTTAAAATTTCGAGCTCTGTCCTATAGTAGGAACATTGTTATCTATTACTAATCACTGATTAGTTTATGTGCACAATCCTCGATACTTGATAACATCATAAATAATAATAATAATAATAATAATATATTT
Organism: Aphrophora alni; assembly: GCA_963513935.1. Classification (NCBI taxonomy): domain Eukaryota; kingdom Metazoa; phylum Arthropoda; class Insecta; order Hemiptera; family Aphrophoridae; genus Aphrophora; species Aphrophora alni. The sequence continues at coordinate 21,419,429 of OY740765.1, read as the reverse complement.
TTAAATTCTTGTATGGATTGTGATTACTGAGCATATCAGTCAGTTCTGTGACTCTCGTTATCTTATCTAGCCAATTATCCATAAATAGGTTAATTATTAACAAATATTAAACTGTTTTGTAGGCTTAATATATAATTATAACATTATCAACATTACATAAAGTTGTTAATAGATAATTACTAATATAACATATTCCATTTCATTTAAATATTGTAAAATATTAACCGCGTGTAAAATAAGAATTAACTTAAATATAATATTTTAGTAAATGTATAACTGATAAAATGTAATTTATATTTAATTAAACAGCAAAAGAATCCAATTTAGCATATTTGTTCCTTGGCAAGGCAAAGTGACTGCAGAACGAAGTTTCTCATTCTAGAGTAGTCGAAACAACGCTGACAAAATATAAGCCTGGCACCATTTTTTGTGGTTATTTTTCGTTATACCCTTCCACCCACTTTTTTTTTGCTTCAAATTTTTTGAAATGTATTGAAATATGATAATTTATCAAAATTATGATGGAGAGATTTTTTTTTTTTTTTTTTTAGAAAATAAATAACCCAATAACCTTACTTTTCTCATTTTTGTCTGTTCCAATTATTTAGACTTAAAAATTGCATGAAATAACTTTAAATCAAAAGTAATCCAATAACCCAATAACTTAATTTAATGTTAGGTCTTCATTGTGATTTCAATTGATAATGATAAAAATATAAGTGATTTTGATTTACAATAATATTTTTTCACGTTTTGATGTTGTTATTGTAGGCCTACTCAATAGTTTATTTAGGTTATTGGATTGTTTGGTTTGGTTAGGTTAATTTAGTTTAGGTTAGTTTGTATAGTTTGATTTATTGAATTACTTTTAACTAATACAGTTATCTCATGGAATTTCTAATTAATAAAAGTGTGCTTATTGGATTTTAATGGCTTATTTTTTCTCTTAAAAATACCTTTCATCATAATTTTGATCAATTATCATATTCCAATACATTTCACATAATTTGAAGAAGAAAAAAAAGGTTGTAAAAAGTGGGGGGTATAACGAAAAAGTACCCAATTTGTTGCACGGCCTGCTTGAACTGGGCATGTTTAAATTTTAAAATGTGACAGAAGCTACGGTTACTGAATATTTTGTATAAGAAAAAAGTGTCCGCCACTCTTAATCTAGCTACTGGTAATGTTACAGCATGTCACCAAATATTGCTTTATCTCTCTAACTATAATATAACAGTACAGTTTTAAATAATGAGAAAATTCCCAAACGTAAATATCTTAAAAATACTACAATACAGTACAGCTTTGTAGTCTGAGAAAAATGACAGCTTTAGTATATTTTATACGCATTTCTTTTATTTTCGTTTCATAACGTTATACTTTATAAAGTTATAAAAAAGAAAAATCAATTAATGCGGCCGCCATTTTTAAATTGACTTACCGATTTCCCTCAAAATCTCATCACAACCTCCTTTAGAAATTTTTACTGATATTGGGATAGCTCGTTTGTTAGTTGTTCTTACAGGAAGTTTTTACATTGTCACCTTCGTTTTCCCCCACACAATCAATTTTTGTTTTCAACCTTTAATTTTCTCGATTTATTATAACTGCCAATAATTTATATGCAGCAAATGGTCTCAAAATGTCGCTTACAAGCAACAATTTGCCTACTTGGTAACTGATTATGTAAATGTAATTTATAATAAAATAAATTTTTAAAAAAGAAGTGTTATAAAATTGTATTGCTCGTAAAATTGTATTGTTATAAAATTGTATATAATTTGGAAAACAAAATGAGCATTATCAACACACTAGTATGACATTTTATTTTTCAGTTCAAAAACTTCATCCCTAGATCCTTAAAAAAAAAAGACCGTACGTTTTCAGATATTCATTCAAATAGTCTCTTTTGCATTTATATACGTACGTGGTAAATATATAAGTATTTATATACCTCCAGAACTTTTCTTGTCACACAAATACCCAGTTGTCTCAAACTGCCTCACCCAACGAGCTATGCACTTCCGATGAGGAGGATCCTTTCTGAATTTTGTTCGAAAGTTTCGTTGAACACTAACACAAACGCAAAACACCTTTTCTTGCTTCGTGGTAGCCATTTGATAAACAGTTTAGCGTTAGTCAACCAAGACAAAACATAACCTTCTAAAAACAAATTTATAAACATGTCCTCTCCGTTGTTGAAACAATCACCTGTTGTGATTCATGGAAACAGAATTACCAACTGTTTAGTTTAGCGTTAGTCATCCAAGCAACCAATACAAAACATAACCTTATAAAAACAAACTTATAAACATGTTTTTTTTCCATTGTTGCAACAATCAGCTGTTTTATGCAAACAGAAGTACTAAGTGTTTATTTTTGCAACATTCTTTTTGAATAACCCCGTATTTTAACCGAACTTTTGGCATTTCGTCTGAATGCTTGTGTTTGTTACGGTCCTTCTATAAGGTTCTATGAAACAAAACATTAAATATCATGGCATCGTACATATACAACAATAATTCAATTTGAATTGTTTTTAAACCATTCTCATGGGCCATTTATACTTGGGTAAAAATAAACAATTTCATTACTCGTTATTTTCTTGATGATTTCGTTTAAACCATTAAAAAAATTTTCGAATTTCATAGGATATTAAATAAATGATTATGTACAAACAGTTAGACGTGTTTTATTCGCTGATATTTCCTTTAAAACTAAATATAAATACTTTGTATAGACTATTATTAATTGATAATTCCCCTAATCGGAATAAATTATCGGTACAAAAACTAAAATCGGAATAATTGTAATAATAATAATAATTTTAATTATTGTTACATGCATATTGTTGTCACTTCACGCGGACTGGGAAGTACCCACAAGAACTTCACTTTAAATTTATTAAAACTTGTAAGGAAGTAGATGTACTCTTCTCAGAATCACTAGTCATAATGAAAAGATAATCAACACATTTATGGACCGATTTTTGTTTGGTTACAAACCATTCATTAATGCTCTGAAACGGCTAAAAGAAGACGAGTAAAGGGAAGAAGGGTTAGCATTAAACCCCCCCCCCCCCGAGCGCCGGACACGGACTCCGCTAATCCCCCAGTCTAGTAATTAGGCAAGTAGTTGCAAAGGCTTAACTTATGCTAAAAATGTTCGCTGTAGTTTTATTATAAGCTAGCTGAATTGTGACCCTAGCGTTGAGCTCTTGGTGCGTTTTCCTAATGTTTCTCGTTTAGATTTATGAGTTTATCTTGTATTCTTTACTTCACTCCACAAATCCCCAATTTCCTCTACTCAACGTTCGTACTTAATCGATAGTTCATTTCACCGCTTGAATGTTATTACGCCATTCTTGTTTTCAAAACGCTGCAGATTAAATTCAGTTTGTGTTTTGATATCCGCAAACCCTCTCCTCCATCTTATTCGTGCTATTTTTTAAATCCGCTTCAAATCGTATCGTTCAATATTACCATTTATATTGCGCGATTATTTTTCTCTTTTGTATACGGTTTTGCACGAAGTATTTTAAAGGAATATTGTGGGGTGTACATATTTAAAAAAATATTAAAAAAACAACTCCGATCAATTTATTCGATTAATCGTGCGGTGAAACTGCATTTGTTTACTAAAATTATGAATGTTTAGGACACTTTATCAAATATTAAAATTTTAATAAGAATGCAAATCGTTATTATTGTATTGCAGCAACGACATCGCTTTAGTCTGTCTGCAAACAGTAGAAAATCCTTCCAGTAATCGACAACATCCTTCAGTAATGAGCAACTTTTACCGTATCGAAAATACGTGGATACTTAAATATCACATTTCGGGTCTTTTTTAGAAGAGCCCCGCCACTTCTATTAAGTGATCTTATTAAGTTCATTAAAACGTACGAAAGGTTTAGCCAGGTTATTATATATATAGCAATCTGACCAAACCTGTCGTGACTTGAAATAGCGATCTAGCTTAATCATTTTGTAATGGCGTAAACGAAACAAAGAAGAAAATCTATTCGAGACCATTTTTAGAGACATTAATTTGTACTGGCCTCCAGAACAATAACTCATATTACCAATTTGTGTATAGATTTTTTTCTATGTTTTTTTACTCAATAAATTTTCTATGTAAAAATTTTGTCTACTTTTATTATAATATCCCTATAGAAAATATTTTAAAAGTGGCGGTGCTCTTCTTAAAAATACCCCACATTTCTTACGTTTTCGGGGGAAAATTAAAAGTAAAACAAAATAATGTTTATCGTTAATCAAAATAATGCTTATTTAATTTAGATTTAATGTAATTATTTTTTTAAATTGTGTGTGCGTTTCTAAAATTATCCTCATCATGAAACCAATAAATCGAACTAAAAACAAAATAACAACAATATAAACATTTTAACTACACCGAAAGCTATTGGTGATCAGACCCCCTACAACTTTTTTTTTAAATATGTTTCGTCTATGACGGAGTTGATATTATAATTTACTCTAATTGGAACTGAAAACTTGTAAATCGGTGCAGCAGCCTACTTCCCAATTATAGACAAAATAAGAGGAAAACTATAATCTCCCGTTTATTTTTCTTATTTCATCAACAACATACATTTGATCGATAACAAAGTTGGCGCGTAATTAAAATATTATTTAGAATTGAACGAATTAAGTTTTTTCAGAGGTTTCAAAGTTATGAGTGGTTTTAGTTTGAACGCTGCCGTCGCGGGCACGCCTAGTTGAAAATAAAAGCTCAGCGTGTGTTTAGAATTTAAGCCTACTGTGATTATTGTGATGTGATACGTTTATAAATAAAAACACGATAACATAATCCATTGATGTAAAAGAATAAATGAAATCACCAATGCTTTCTGATAAGAAACTAATAAATAACTCATTAGCATTTATATTACAATTAGTAGTTGGGGGAACAATCTATATCCGGATTATGGTTGGGAAATATCCTGGTATTAATTGTAGGGATTAGAAAGTATTTTAAGAAACTGACTTTGGTAACGCATTATATTGCTATCGAGTCTGTCGACAGAAACTTGTCAATTTTAATAGATTCAATTAATCGTTCTCGTTTACTCAATATGACTACGGGCTAACGCTATTTGTTCCTAAGCCAAGAATTTACAGTAGTAAACAGTACCACAGCTGTTGTAGACTAGAAGAAAACACCGCACATAAAAAGGAGAAACAATGTTAAGAGATTCATGGATTGCATATTCTATATGTTGTGATTTATAATTCATCGGTAACACAGTTGTAGTAACTATCGATGTACGATTTAAATTGAGGGCCTTTCAATAAGTAACGAGGCAGATTGTTCTAGCTCAAGTTGGCATCCTTGCGACGTCTTCTGATCAGCTGTTTGATGAGATTTTGTAAACATAACCTACAATTCACTCTGTTACTTGACGCTCGAGAATTGCACATCGGAAGAACAACGTTCAGCTGTTAGATTTTTAGTAACGGAAGGTGTGAAAGCTTGTAAAAACCATGCAAAGCCTCGAATGGAAGCACACCACATCTCCTGCTCGGAAAAAGTTCAAGATGGAATCATCAGCGGATAAAGTAATGGCTTACTATTTTATGGGATATGACCGGCCCTATTTGTCGCGATTAATACAAACAATCAACAGCCAGTATTACAGTGAGATGCTGGGAAAAAAGTAGGTCTGCCATTCGACGAAACGTCACGAACTATTGACTAAAAGTGTGATTTTACGCCACGATAATGCTCGCCCGCATACGGTACAACTGATTCAAGATGTGTTTCAAAAACTGGGTTGGGAGATCTTACCACACACCCCCTTACAGTCCGGACCTCGCTTCATGGGACCTTCCGTTTGTTTGGACTCCTTAAAGAAACTCTAAGTGGGAAAAATTCTTCTCGTACGAGGGAGGAATGCTGTGCAAACGTGAGTCTGGCAGTAACCCAAAGACTATTACCCAAAGAGGGATACGGAAGCTTGAAGAACAATGTGTTGGGGGAGGCTATCGTTTATATTTTACTATAATTCACATTGATGAATTTTTATATTTCAAAAATTTACTTATAAGGTTTTAGAGAAAATTTCAGTTAAGTAAACAGTGTAATTGTTATTTAACAGTCATTTATTTTATATTGTTTTAACCCTTTGAAAATCGAAAACGTTGTTCGTATAAAAATGAAAACAAACGTTTCGACTGATGAAGATTTATTTATATTTTTTTTGTGTAGTGAAAACTTCCTGTGGAAAATTTTCAGAAAACTGTTCAAAACATCATTTTTCATTTGAATTTTTTTTTTTTACGACGATCGTTATGCCAGTACAATAAATACTTCCTAGCGCGCGTCGATACAAAACAAAATCCACGGTCATCCGGCGGAACCTTTTTTTTTAAATGCGAAAAATCTCTCAGCTATCATCACCTTTTAAAACGAGAAAAAAAAGAGTATAAATAACAGGAAGACCCCTAACCCTCGAATTCTCTAATAGCGCAAGGGTCGGAAGAAAACAAAAGTGACCTGATAGGAAAGATGAAAGAAAAGGATTTAATACGAAACTAGACGAAAAAAATATGTAGATCCAGTTAGGGAGCCTCGGGTTTACCACGCCCGTACTCGCTATAATGAGTCCAGTGGAACCGTGCAGGAAACTGTTTTGAGGGGCAATCCAAACATCGATCGGCCCTATTATCGGTTAACCTTATTCATAAATCGTTAACGATCGGGGCACACGTCTTGTAACTGCGTAACAGATGGGAAATAGTTTCGCTTCGCTCGCTCAGTAATTCCCTCTCCGTAATCTGTTTCAGAAGAGGTAACACTTTCCCGGACGAAGAGAGGAAAGACAAACCTCAAGTCATCTCACGTAGTCTGGATGTGGGAGCGGGGAACATGTGCGACTTTCTCACTCGCTACAATTTATTTATTTCCCCGACACTCTCTTTAAGTGTATAAACAAGGGTCTTTTAAGCTGATAACTGCAAAAGTGAAATCCATCGTCGGACGGAAAACTCAAAAGAAAGTGTTTACTTAAGACTTCTTTGAAAATTTATTTAAAAGAGACTAAACTTCTCGGTCGGTGATTCCCTATTTCGTACAGTTTTCCTTGGAGAGTTTTGTTACAACTTTTTAATAATTTTAATAATTACTAAGACACATCTATTTGTTCTTACTATCATATACGCTCCGTTTATTTAGATTATCAGTTATAAGTTTGTTATTTATATAGCTTGAATATTATACACAATTATCTTTATTTATTTATAAAATATAATATTTTAATATTAATAATAATAGGCCTAAACACCCGATAGAATATTTTTTTATCAAATATACCGTCTAACGAGTCGAGCTCAATATTTATTTATAATAAATATCCGGTTAATCGTCTTCGGTTTTGGATATATTTTAAAAACTCGCACATAATCGAAAACAAGGTATATTGGTGTTTTCATCTTATATACTTTATATACTTGTATATTTTATACTGATTCAACGAAATTTGCAACGATTAATCATTTTGGAAATGTGCAACCCTTCAGGGTAAACTATCTGTCAAAACATTTTTGCAAAGGACTCAAACGTAATTTTCACATATATTCAAAATCGAGCACCTAATCTAAAAGTATGTATGAGTAAATTCAGTAAAAAAATGAATCTTTTCGTATGAGTTTATCTCGTTCTAAACTGTTTGCTCTTTTTTTCGGTCTAAAAATGTATTTTCTTCTCGTAGATTTTTTCTTTACTCGGTCCATAATCTTTATTTTTTGTGGCGAAGTTAGGACCATAAGGTCCTCTCTTCCACTTAACCTCTAATAAAATATTAGCATAAACATAAAGTTACTACTTCTAATGCCTTGTTTTCGAAGGTCTATTATTTTTTCAATCTATTAGATTTTTTTTACAACTAATCCCAGGTTACACAAAGCGACATTTTGGTTTTGACACTTTCAAGCTTTATGAGGGATTCTTTCGTTTGGTAGTGTCAATTTGAATGGTTTCTGATTAAGACTCTTACGATGTTATTTTTAATATTGTCTTTAAAATCCCAGTATTCCGAAGAAATGTTTATACGTTTATTTGTGGAAATCACGTGAAATCTTATACGAGTTGTTTCAGAACCAAAGATCTAATTTTAAAGCTCTCTCTGCTCGCGTATGTTGGACGCTTAGATATTTTCTTTAGAAGTTCTCTTTCAATAAGACAACGAAATGTCTAATGACGTTTAATAACGTGGGGGGGGGGGTGAGGATTAAAAATATAATGTAAATCAGTTATCCGTGATTGGAAAATCATTTATTCCTCTTCGGACGCAGTAGGTAGTTCCCCCCCCCCCATTCCTTTTATTACATTTAAATAAACAAAACATAATTTAGATTCAGAAAAAGATATTAAGATAAAAAATAAAGCTTTCCTTAACAACAAACTGAAACAAAACAAATAAATTGACTTATGACATATTAATACATTACTTTAAATTAAAATACACAACAGGAAAGAAAACCCAAAATAATATTACTTCTAAATCCTAAACAAAAACAAAGATAAACAATTTAAGATAAACAAAAAATATACTGTATGGAATAAAGCAGCCTCTATGGGTCTACCCGTTTTGAGGCTGCATATCTCAAGTAAAAATAGAAAAAAAGAAGAAATAACAGAATTCAAGAGACCATCGGGAGCAGTTAAACTATTAATAAATTTAAATTTAATTTAATACTTATTACAAATATTATAATTTGTTAAATAATAATTTATTCTATGATAATTAATTATGCACATCTATTTACATCTATGACATAAATATAAAGTGGTAATAACTTACACTACGTAACATACAAACACTCACATACCATAATAGTCCATACATATTCTCTCTCTATCTCAAAGTTTAATATTATAAAAATAAATACAAAAATAAACAAAATTATTAAGAGAAAAATAAACACTTCCACACCCCTATCACATCTCTTACACTCATCCACTCATCAAAACAAAATTAGAATAGTAATGCATTCCCATATCACAACCTCCAACAGACCTTCAACACAGTCCATGCCCAAAAGCCAGCTTTTCAAAAGAATTAGATATTTGTTTAGGTTTGTGCAGGCTTTAATATTTTCTGGAAGTTGGTTATATATTCTAGGTGCGACTACAGAGTAAAATTTTGAATAGATTGTCAATTTTGCTCTGGGTACAAAAACTTTGTTCCTCTGTCTAAGCAAGTAATCAGTTATCAATGGGATTAATCAAATTGCCGGGAAATTTTCTTCTTCAAGTTGTCTCTACGCCGAGCTTAATAATAAGCAATATGTTTTGGTAAAAAATATCAAATAACATTTCTTTCCGGCGAATTTTTCAATATTTGTTTGCACTGGATGTTTTGTGATCTTTTATGCAAATGTGTGTCTTGACACATTTACCATCAATATAAAACGAAATTCCATTAGAGTAAGAGAGGTAAACTGATATTTCTTTTTTATGCCCTGTTTATCCGGAAACTGTAATAAATAAATCTTGATAGACGACTAAAAATACTGTTTGACAAAGGAGTTTACACGACTTCAAATGACGAACTTTTTTTCTTTCTTATAAACGTGTCTTTTACGATACGTAAAACTTAGAACTTTCTTTCATTTCTTTTCCTCTTTTTGCAGAGACATTCAGTCATAAAATAGATCTATGTAAATTACGTAGTTGATTTTAGCTTAATAGTAAGTTAGTTCCTAGTATATCATTGTATTTAGCATAGTAAGCAAAGCCATTGTTTTATACCCAGGGCATTAGAAAGTCAGTGTTTGGATGCTCCTACAACGATACACATCTCAATGTATATGAGAAGTTATTATAATTATATAATAAAGGTTGTAGTAAAGAAAATAGATTGTGTTTTAAATAAACTAAAATAAAACCCAATCGTTACATCAAAAGATATAACTTGTATGTATGAAGCCGTGTCGTGTCGTCTTAGTTAATTTTATCGTTAGAGATACATCTTTTTTAATTTAGTACCAAGTTAAGACCATTAGGTCCTCTCTTCAACTTTAAACCTAGTAAAGATGATAAACGATAGAAAGAGTTAATCTGTAATTCACATAAATTATAGACCTATACATAGCATTAAAATTCCAGACATTAAAAAAACAAAAATTGTTTTGTATGATATTCTAACGAGTGATCGAAAAGTTGCGCACATCGAAATAAATATGTCTGTAAATAGTAGTTTTTGGTGAAATATGTAATGTAAAACCCAATTTCCACAATAAATCACAACTATTTATCAATTCGACGCTTCAACGATCAAGTCTCACCATCCCAAACTGTAGGCCTCCACGTATACAACTGACAATAGTGACTTGATCTTCAAAATATTGGTGAAATATGTATTGTAAAACCCAATTTCCACAATAAATCACAACTATTAAACAATTCGACGCATCAAAGATCAAGTCTCACCATCCCAAACTGTAGGTCTACACGTATACAACTGACAATGGTGACTTGATCCTCAAAATATGTCTTGTTGGTGAAATATGTATTGTAAAACCCAATTTCCACAATAAATCACAACTATTAAACAATTCGACGCTTCAACGATCAAGTCTCACCATCCCAAACTGTAGGTCTACACGTATACAACTGACAATGGTGACTTGATCCTCAAAATATGTCTTGTTGGTGAAATATGTATTGTAAAACCCAATTTCCACTATAAATCACAACTATTAAACAATTCGATGCATCAACGATCAAGTCTCACCATCCCAAACTGTAGGTCTACACGTATACAACTGACAAAGGTAACTTGATCTTCAAAACATTAGTGAAATATGTATTGTAAAACCCAATTTCCACAATAAATCACAACTATTTATCAATTCCATGCTTCAACGATCAAGTCTCACCATCCCAAACTGTAGGTCTACACATATACAACTGACAATGGTGACTTGATCTTCAAAATATTGGTGAAATATGTATTGTAAAACCCAATTTCCACAATAAATCACAACTATTAAACAATTCGACGCATCAAAGATCAAGTCTCACCATCCGAAACTGTAGGCCTAGGCCTACACATATGCAACTGAGGGGAAAGTGATTTGTGTTATACGTTTAGTTTATCTTTAGTGAATAATCTGAGTATATTAATCTATTACACCCTCTATTGGTTTAATTAATATCACAAAACAAATTTTCTATTTATTTTGCAGTGTTGCAACGCACAAACTCAGCAGCAACTGCTTGTGGCCAGGAAGTTTTAGTAGGGTGTGCAAAATCACTCAATGCGCTTTCTGACAACGGTGAAATTGGATTTGCTGCGAAGAAAGAAGAGCTGGACGTTATCTGTCCGTAAGTAACAAGTTTTATATAACATAGAGTAATCGTCTGTAACCTCATAATTATATAAAATTATTTTCGAAAGTCAAAACTAAGCTAGACAAATCCGTTGTCATTCAACATAATTGTAAACATTATAGGTTGTTATAAAAAACACGCTTGCTATAAATACAGACAAAATTGAAACCATACAATTAACAACGAAATTGCCCAAACTATGCCCACAATTTTGTTTCAATAGATCTCCTATAGCATAGAAATTACAGGTCAGACATTTTGGAATTTTTCTCAACAAGGAACTCACCTTTTCCCCCTCCCCTCATACTAGACAAATCATAAACGAACTCACTGCAGACTCTACCTATAATAATCGCCCCCCTCCCCCCAGCTTGGTACTCTGTTCAACACCAAGTGGAAGAAACTCTTGACTCTTACCAAAACTGCTCTCCCAGACGACTGACAGATTCCCCATGATCGTTAGAAACGTAGTAATACACAATACTCTTGAAGCCCCCCAGACTCAAAGGAATTACACACTCATAAAACATCTCAAGCAGAAGGCTTATCTCACTAGCAATAGTGAAGAAGTGACAAGATCTCGCTATTAAAATAAATTACAATCGAACACAATCTTTATCCTTAACTAAATGCTGAAAGAAGAACAAAATGAAAAGCAGAATGGAAATGAGATGTACCATCGGAAATGATTTCCTGCTGCTGCATTACCGTTACAGGGAGGGGAATCAGTTATGTAAATATTTGTATAATATGTTTTCTATATCTTTCTGAGTAAATTCCTTTAATTTTGTTTAGAAAATCAATCTTAATTGTTAGTTTTTTAAGGAACGATTAACCACTTTAGGACTTATATACAAGAAGGATTTTTGGAATAAAGTTAAATTAGTCTTCAATACAATTTTATTTTAACCTTGATTTATAAAATTTGTAATTTTTCTCACTTTTTTTTCCAAAAATGTCTCTTCATTTTAAAAACATCGAGATTTCGTAAAGGTAAAATATTTAATTTCCTAAATAAAAGAATTGCCTTACATATTGTCCTAATAAAAACCATTTCGTTTCCTCTTTTGGAAATTATTCTTTAACGTCAATTCTGTATTGTTTCTAATTTTACGCACTGATTTTGGGTCATTAATCTTCACATTTCACCAAAATGTGAATGTAATCGTCACGTTTAAAAAAAAAATACGACTTTTTTAACACTTCCGTGACATATATTTTTTTAGCGGTAACTCACGGTCCTATGGCAACGTATTTTTGAGTACTTAGGAAATAAAATTTAGCAAATTTGAATGAAAATCGTTGGAGCCGAATCTGAGAAAATTGGAATTTTGTGATTTTTTCTTAGGGCAGGTACTCCCAAATTTTGAGTTATCGATAAAATGGAAAAACGTTCAGAAATATAGGCAAAATATGTTATGCTTATAATATGCCATAGATTTGATTAAAATCGGTATAATAGTTTCAGTCGTAAATCATTTCAAAGACGTTACACAGTCGGACGTCATCCCCAAAACCACTTTTTTGGGGCTCCCGAAGACCTCAAAACGGATATTTCCACGAAAAACTCTGTCACCACCATCGCATAATTCTCACTATACTACGTATATACAGATTCTTCCAAAAGTATGGGACCCTTCCGTGGTTTTTGAACGAATTGAAACTTTGGCAATGTCTTTTAATAAATAATATTTCAAGTGAAAAATATACGACCTAGACTGAGAATCGAAACCAGGACCTTTGGCTTTGCGCGTCAATGCTTTACCGACTGAGCTATCCTAGTCGCTTCTCAGTTCAGAGCGCGTAGACTTCTCACTTGACTTTGCTTTTTGCTGCTTTTAATAAATAGGACCTACTTTTAAAAAATGTCAACCCTAACCCTGAATTTATTACAGACAATTTGTATTACCGTAAATAAAAAAAAAGTTTGAAAATACGAGATAGGTCGCATACTATTGGAACATTCTGTATATGGAAGGAAGTAAAAACAATATAACAATTTGGAGATTCGGTTGGGCTTTCAAAATAAGGTTAATTATTCCATATGTGATTTCCTTTATTCTAAAAAGTCCCTAAAATTTAATTTATAAATTTTGTTCCCTCCGAATATAATTAAGGCAGGATTGAAAATTACGCTAGAATCCTCTCCATATGTAAGAACGTGAATACAGTAGGCTACATCATTTTGACTACAATAAAATTATTGGAAAAGGTAATTATGAGAGCCGTAGTGAACTGGTAGAACTAGAGTAGGAGATGTGATGCAGGGAAGGGGGATATACCTGGCTCCAAGCCATGCCCTATTTACAAAGTATTCCCTAAATTCAAGCCACTATTCATCCCTTAACTTAACCAGAATTCAGTATAATTATTTTCCGCTGAGTCCACTGAACAGAGTATTTTTTCTACACGCATTAAAGTTGTAAAAGGGCTTGTTTTTTCGTCTTTCTACATTCCCTTACCTCGCGCCTACTAATTTCTTTCTCGTTCATTGATAACGAATTAAAATAAGAAGAGAAATGTAAACAGTAATTTTTTTTTAATTTTTTTATTTCTTAGTAAAAAATATATACCTACATATTTTAGAGACACATGGCAATTTACAATAACATTTAAACAATACTAGTTTGTACCCTTCACAGTTGCTTAGAATAATAATGAAATAAAATAAAAAATCTACAAATAGTAACAAATCAAAAAAGTCTTATTATACATGATGAAAAACAATGAAATAACAATTTTCTAAAGGAATTTAGATTACCTGTGTTGTAGCTACTATTAGCCTACACATGCGGCCTTATAAACAATAATTATAAGGAAACAAAAATATATAATAATAGAGTATTACTTTTTATCCCAAAACTGTATATACCTATACATGCACAAACACACACTCGTCCAATATACTTGCTTGAAACAAACTTATGTATCCATTTTTTATTCTCAATTGATCGCATTAAATATGAAACATATCATCCGAACTTATCAACCAACTATGTAAATTTCTTTGGAACCTCACAGCACGATTTTATAACCTAGGTGCAAGATAATCAAAAGTTTTTTTATAAATTTCAACCTTGGTTTCGAGATTAATTAATTAAAGTTCGTACCTCATCGGAGAGAACAAATGTGATTGCGCATTGCAAAATTACCGGTTCTGATATAGAACTTTTTCAATATTTTGTAGGCTATATATAAAGATAATTTAAAGGAATTGTTTAAAAAAATGGAAGGAAAGGCTCATGATTTGTTTTAAAATAAATTACTTTCTTTTGAGCGATATAGACAGGACTATATTTATTTGTGTAGAAGACTGGATTTCTACAAATAAAATGATTCAACATCAATATTTTAGGCCAAATCATACGAAATTAACAATACACGAACTCAATACAGATGATCCAAGAATACAAGAATCGCTTAATTAGTAGTCTAATATTTATTGGGTTAATGAAAGAAGTAACCATCTCCTTTTCCGCTGGAGATTCCGGGGGACAGAAGTCAGATCGACCTCTTGTTCCGCTGTAGATTCCGAGAGACAGAGGTCAGGTCGATCTCCTGTTCCGTCGGAGATTCCGGGGGACAGAAGTCAGGTCGGCATCTTGTTCCGCTGGAGATTCTGGGAGACAGAGGTCAGGTCGACCTCTTTTTCCGCTGGAGATTCCGAGAGACAGAGGTCAGGTCGATCTCCTGTTCCGCTGGAGATGCCGGGAGACAGAGGTCAGGTCGACCTCTTGCTCCGTCGGAGATTCCGGGAGACAGAAGTCGGGTCGACCTCTTGCTCCGTCGGAGATTCCGGGAGACAGAGGTCGGGTCGACCTCCTGCTCCGCTGGAGAATCCGAAAGACAGAGTTCAGGTCGATATCCTGTTCCGCTGGAGATGCCGGGAGACAGAGGTCAGGTCGACCTCTTGTTCCGCTGGAGATTCAAGGAGACAGAGGTCAGGTCGATCTCCTGTTCCTATGGAGATTCCGGGGGACAGAGGTCAGGTTGCATTGTAATTTAAAGATCTGAAAAAAAAAAAAAAAAAAAAAAAAAAGAAAGTTTATTTTAATTTTAGTTTAATACAATGTGTTATCTTGAACTGCAGGCTAAGGTCTAAAATATTTTGACGTCAATAATAATTATATTTCTAGTGTCCGTTTAAAATGACACGTCTTTCAACGTCCGTTCCATTATTATAGTGTTGTTATGACGGTAAAACACAAAGCTTCTTGGTAATCACATCCTTCATTTTTGAAAGTTTGTGCAAATTTAGCAACTGAAGATGATCACTTGGTCATTCAAAACGTCGTCAACAAATAAAGTGTTTTGTTGTGGAAATTTGTGTTTTCTTTCATTTAGTGATCGAAGTTCCCACAAGTGATGCAGCTTCTCAAGCGTCACCTAATGATTGTAAAGGACTTTTAAAAACATTTTTATTGGGGAAAACGTATTTTCTAAGCCCCGTAATTCGTAATATTGTCAACCGTTATGATCAACGCTGAAAAATGTTCACTTTCGAGTTTTCACCGTCTTGGATTGGAGTCACGGAGGATTGAAAATCGTTTTGTGCTCGTGGATTTATCTATAATAGACATTTCTGGAAGTTTTGTGTTATTGGAGGTGGTAGACATAAAACTATATACTTTGACGTTATAGACATATCCAAAGTTTCACATTTCTAAACTTTTAAACAATTTAAAATCTATTAAGAGGTTCAGCTTCCTTAGTTCTAGCAAATACTATTACCAGTTCTAACCTTCAAATTATTATTAGTCCTAACTGATTTCAACATTTAAATCAATTAGATCTATACAAGATGTGCTTGTTTCAGGGATTTGAACGACGGATTGCGTTGTATTGACGACTATACCCGACGGTGCATGGCCCCTACACAGCGAGCGCACTTTAATAAACTCTACGCCGGCACCAGTATGGTAATCCAGGCAATCTGTCAAGAAGGCCCATATCAAAGAGGTAGGTAATCTTACTATAACAAGTAAATTAATATTAGAGAAACCCGATTTGATTATGTTAGTAGCGTTAACGCTAGGTTCGATATGGAATAAAAAATATACATGATTTTTGTGTTAAACTGTCCATAAACGTAAGGTAAACTAAGCACGAACACAAAAATTATTCTAAACATTATTTTCTTAAATTAGCTAAATTATTCTGTGCGTTCATGGTGCTTCGGCTTAACTCTAGAAGCCCTGGCCAACCGAAGATGTGGAAGGATGTGCAGGAAGTACGATAGTCTCAACACTCAAATATGTACAATTATTTCTCATGTAACATGGTGCAATTGTAGCTCTAACCGACTCGTTCCTGGCTGAGGTTGTAGAGCGGAGAGTACTAGTGAAAATATTTTTAGTACACTAAATTTTTAGCACGTACCATGGTGCATTAGGAGCTCTAGCCAACTCGTTTACTGGCCGAAACTATAGAGCAGAAATTATAATAGTTTCAAAATGAATATTAGTACAGACTTTTTAGCACGTACCATGGTGCATTAGGAGCTCTAGCTTACTCGTTTACTGGCCGAAACTATAGAGCAGAAATTATAATAGTTTCAAAATGAATATTAGTACAGACTTTTTAGCACGTACCATGGTGCATTAGGAGCTCTAGCTTACTCGTTTACTGGCCGAAACTATAGAGCAGAAATTATAATAGTTTCAAAATGAATATTAGTACAAACTTTTTAGCACGTACCATGGTGCATTAGGAGCTCTAGCCAACTCGTTTACTGGCCGAAACTATAGAGCAGAAATTATAATAGTTTCAAAATGAATATTAGTACAGACTTTTTAGCACGTACCATGGTGCATTAGGAGCTCTAGCTTACTCGTTTACTGGCCGAAACTATAGAGCAGAAATTATAATAGTTTCAAAATGAATATTAGTACAAACTTTTTAGCACGTACCATGGTGCATTAGGAGCTCTAGCTTACTCGTTTACTGGCCGAAACTATAGAGCAGAAATTATAATAGTTTCAAAATGAATATTAGTACAAACTTTTTATCACGTACCATGGTGCATTAGGAGCTCTAGCTTAGCCTACTAGTTTACTGGCCGAAACTATAGAGCAGAAATTATAATAGTTTCAAAATGAATATTAGTACAAACTTTTTATCACGTACCATGGTGCATTAGGAGCTCTAGCTTAGCCTACTAGTTTACTGGCCGAAACTATAGAGCAGAAATTATAATAGTTTCAAAATGAATATTAGTACAAACTTTTTATCACGTACCATGGTGCATTAGGAGCTCTAGCTTAGCCTACTAGTTTACTGGCCGAAACTATAGAGCAGAAATTATAATAGTTTCAAAATGAATATTAGTACAAACTTTTTATCACGTACCATGGTGCATTAGGAGCTCTAGCTTAGCCTACTAGTTTACTGGCCGAAACTATAGAGCAGAAATTATAATAGTTTCAAAATGAATATTAGTACAAACTTTTTATCACGTACCATGGTACATTAGGAGCTCTAGCTTACTAGTTTACTGGCCGAAACTATAGAGCAGAAATTATAATAGTTTCAAAATGAATATTAGTACAAACTTTTTATCACGTACCATGGTACATTAGGAGCTCTAGCTTACTAGTTTACTGGCCGAAACTATAGAGCAGAAATTATAATAGTTTCAAAATGAATATTAGTACAAACTTTTTATCACGTACCATGGTGCATTAGGAGCTCTAGCCAACTTGTTTACTGGCCGAAACTATAGAGCAGAAATTATAATAGTTTCAAAATGAATATTAGTACAAACTTTTTATCACGTACCATGGTGCATTAGGAGCTCTAGCTTAGCCTACTAGTTTACTGGCCGAAACTATAGAGCAGAAATTATAATAGTTTCAAAATGAATATTAGTACAAACTTTTTATCACGTACCATGGTACATTAGGAGCTCTAGCTTACTAGTTTACTGGCCGAAACTATAGAGCAGAAATTATAATAGTTTCAAAATGAATATTAGTACAAACTTTTTAGCACGTACCATGGTGCATTAAGAGCTCCAGCCAACTTGTTTACTGGCCGAAACTATGGAGCAGAAATTATAATAGTTTCAAAATGAATATTAGTACAGACGTTTTAGCACGTACCATGGTGCATTAGGCGCTCTAGCCAACTCGTTTACTGGCCGAAATCATAGAGCAGAGAGTACAATAGTTACAAAAAAATATTTGTTCAAATATTTTACCGTGTAGCCTACTAGGGTAGGAGCTCAAGCCAATTCATTAATGTACTGGCCAGAACAATAGGCTAGAGAGTACTTTAGATTCAAAATTAATACCATATTCGTATAAACGTTTTTGGATGTACAATGGTTCATCCGGAATTCTAGCCAACTAGTCTACTTCTCGAATCTGTTTTCAAAACGAACAATCATTCAAACTTTTTCGTGCGAGCTTTTGTAAGTCACATACTGGGCGAAGCTGTGGAACATCGAGTTTAGAGTTTTTTTAGTGGTTGGATTAAGGTTCACGTAAACTATAGCCTACTACAAACAAAAAAAGTTGGATTTTTCAATAGGCTGCATAGGGATTGTCTGTTCCATATCATACTTAAGCGATATCAATTTTAGGTGCCCATATATTGCCGACAATATTTAATTACCTTTTTTTAAAAAAAAAAATGTTAACTTGTGGAAAACGGAAAGGGATACAAACAAAAAAGTTGGATTTTTCTATAGTCGGCAAAGTGTTTTGTCTGTTCCATATCATACTTAAGCAGATATCAGTTTTAGGTGCCCATATATTGCCGACAATATTAAAAATTACCTTTTTGTTTTTGAAAAATGTTCACTTGTGAAAAACGGAAAGGGATACTAACAAATAAAGTTGGATTTTTCTATAGGCTGCGTAAGGTTTTGTCTGTTCCATATCATACTAAGCATATATCAATTTTAGGTGCCCATATATTGCCGACAATATTTAAAATTACCTTCTATAAAAAATGTTAACTTGTGAAAAACGGAAGGGGAACAAACAAAAAAAGTTGAATTTTTCTACATTCGGCAAAGAGTTGTAACTATTCCATAATATTCTCATGTAGTTTTCAACTGTATTTATGATATAGGGGCAAAAACTTAAAAATTAACCTTTCTTTAAAATGTTAACATTGGAAAAAGGAAAGTCTACAAAAGGAAAAAGTTCCATTAATCCATAGTAGGCATAGTTTCATAACTATTCCATAACATACTTAGGTCGATTTCAGTTATAATTTTGACATAGAAGTGAAAACTTGTAAAATTGTTTACAGTAAAACATAAGGGAGTAAAAATTCCACGGGGGTAACTCTGGCACTCTATGCGGATTCGCGTCTGACACAGTCTGCCTGGGCCTTAATTTTTTTAGGGGGCGGCGTTTCACTCCAGACTTTCGCCGAACGAAGTATAGGCTACTTCCAAAGCGATACAGACAATTCTTTGATTATACTTTGAAGTCTAGTTATAGTTTGATTGGTGTAGCCCGTGTATCACTGAAGAGGACGACCTTGTCGTTGAAACGCGTCTGATTCTTAGGAGTATTTTTTGTGAGAATTGTGTTCTGTGTGTTTGTTATACTGTTTGATTATACTGATTTGCTTGATCCTAAAAGGCCAAGACAGGGGATGCTTCGAGGTAGGCCGGTTGGTCGGTTCCCGGTAGCATTTTGTGGGGGAGTGGGAGGGACTCTTTCTTACCGGGAGGCTTTGGGATAATGTAACTTGACAAATTTAACCATCTAAAGTAACGTTTTAGGTCATCCTGGACATGGGGGAGAAACGAGATCTTATGTGAGAATTCATTCTTATTTATAGGATAAATTAAAATAACAAAACTATATTTATAAACATTATTATTTTATGTTTATAAATACAGTATAGTTAACCTGGATTCCTTCCTTAGATATTGCAATAAAACTTCAGACATACGTTTTGTAAGATGAGCTCCATATTTTAAATAGTTCATGTCTAATCAGTGATAATTAATCTACAATAATTTACAAACATCAAATCTCGCACGCGCCTAATTATACAACACTGAGTTATCACAACTGTAAATGTTGCTAATCACCAGTTTTATTATCAAACATCGTTCTTATCATCTCATTTTAGTACTTACTACAAAATATGCAGTTTTGGATGATTAAAAAAAGACATTTACAGATAGAGATAAATCATAGATAGCGGTATTGAAGCATTGAGATAAGTTTGAAGCGCGCCAAGGAATGTAGTCAATTTAACTGACTAGTGGGGGAAGACGTAACTGGTATGATCACGCCACTGCGTGTCATAGTGACGTCACACATCGTACGATGTCTGTGACGTAAGCAACGACCTCCACAATCTAAGGTAATGACACACCCACCATCGCGCCAATAATTTACTTTGTAGAATTAATTTATATTACCTATAAAATACAGTAATAATATTTGAATGGAAACAAATTGTTATCTAGGAATTATTCATATTTTGAAGCGTGAACAGTTTTAATTCTGGACAACTTATTGTTGGCGGTCTACAATTTAACACGCTTCTACAATACTTTTGTGTGTAGATTATGTAACAGAAAATGTTTAGTGATATAATGATTTTGGTCTATTTAACAATGTTCAGTGTTGTTCTCAATGAGAAATCAGTAACGTAAAAAGTATGCACCTGAACTTTTTTTTTACGAAGAAGAAGCATTCGACCTGCGAGAACATAATATGTAAACTGGATTAGGTTTGCATGTTACAAAAGAGGGTGTAGTACATTGGTGGCACGGTAAAGAATACACTAATATTCTTATTAATAATAACAAGTTTATTTCACAGAAAAAAAAACTAATATATAAATATAATTAGTTTTCAGTATAAATTTAAAAAATACAAATTGCATCTTTATGCCTATACAAATTACTAACTTCCTACATATCTGACACATTAAAGGTTTCTTTTATTTTTAAATTCATTAAAGAAAATAGTAATATTAAGCAAAACCCAACTTATAAGACAACATTTTTCCCAGAAAGGTGCATAGAATTTATCTGTGTAATGAAAAAAATTCTATATGTTATGGTTTTGGAGTAGCTAAGTATGTTAGGAATCAAAAAATGAAGGTAACTTTTTAAAGAAAAGCCTATATAAACCACAAAATACATTTGTTATCACATTTTTCAAGATACACAAAAGTTGTGTAATGTAATTGTGAATAAATATTGATTAAAAAAATATATAGGCCTATTATTAAAATTTTCATATGATTTTTTTTTTACAAAATGAGCTAAAAAGTTAGGCACACTACATTCATATACATGTTTAAAATATATATCAATTGTACCGTAAAATATCTGTTAGAGTTCTTACAGCTCTTAAAATACCTCAGAGCTCTTTTACGACAATCGCCTCTGATCATTGTATTTTGATCTTCTAAAAAAATATGTTTGAAACTTTATATAGAGAGAGAAATGACATAATGGAAGGCTATTGAACTCTGTGACTAGTCGAAAGAGATATTACTGTTTGTATTCGGGTGTTAAATGAATACTATTAGTTTTAGAAAGAAAATGTATAGAACGTTTTTTATAGAAAATTGTTGGACTATTTTTGTCGTAGAGCCAATATTTTCCAAGATATCGTAGAAAAAACTGTATTTTTTGCACCTTCGACGAGTTGTTCGACGTTCTAGAAAAAAACAAAACAAGAATGACTTTTTACATTATGACCTGAAGTCAAAAATACTTTTACTAATTACAATGTTAGGTGCAATTTAGGTGTAGGCCTAATGTATTATAACAGAATGGGCGTGGTAGGTGTTAGAAACAAAGGCTGACTTGACATGCTTCACTGTACTAAACCTTAGCCGACCATCATCCAACTAATTCAGCATATTATATCCGATAACTCTAGTTGTGCTGTGGCTTTGGTGTCATTTTTCACTAAATTACCAATCTTTGTTTACAGCTACTGTTGATTCTGCAAACCTTCACATAAATTCTGTTGTATGACTGTATCACCCACTCTATGATTCATGAAGGAATTACTTACTATGTCTCTTATAGAAACATGACTCATAAGAAGTGGTATTTTGCCTACGTACAATAAATCTTCAAAAACTCATGCTCGCTTTAACATAAACAAAATCAGAGATGTGGCAGTTCCACATGATATTTATCCCATACACCTCTTTATTACGAAAAGACTTTTTGAAAGATGGTAACAGGCATTGTTGTATAAGTATATCGTATAATTTGACTGAAATATAATTTTTTTTATATATAAATCACCTAGCAAGATAAAAAGTCATTATATATATTTTTTGTAATTCAAATTTCATTCCAAAATGTATTTCGAAAAACTAAATAAAATTTGTTACACTTTATATATTTTGAATTGTAGATGATGTTGCAGGATAACAACAAATTATACATCCTTGTTTTTTACACTCAAAATAAGTAAATAAACGAATATTTTTACTTTATTATGTGTATTTTTCTGAATATACAATTATCCTTCTCCAACTTTTTGATGAATTAAAAAAAAAAGTTTAAAAAATCACACTTAACCTTTAGAACCACAGCCAAAATAGTTGGCAGTTCCACTAACCAAAATTAACCAACACTGACAACAAATTGGAGCACACTCTTTCCCTACGACTGGCTTGCGAACAAGTATTTACTTTCACAGCTCATCTTTAAAAAATATTCAACGATCACTCAAAAAAGTATCGACTAATACTACATAACCCCCCCCCCCTCTTCGGGAAACATTTAATTAATGAACTTATCTTTACAAGGTGAAATTTATACTTATCTGATAATCTCCAAGCATGGATTTCATTGGGGGGGGGGGCGAGGTTCACTCGTGCATTAAATAAAGAAGATTAGCGCATAAAATAAACCCCTAACCTTATAGTGTCAAGGTCGAAAGAGAACAAGAGTTGGTCAAGTTAGAAGAGAGGGATCTAACCGAAAATTAGATGAATAAAGGGTATTTTGGGATTGCCACACCCGTACTCTCTTGAGCTTCTTACTCACTGGTCCTTATCGCTACCGCTGTCTAGTGGCCAATTCGGTAACCTGGCCCTACCAAGAGTTCTCCACACAGTATTACAATATGTTTCCATTCAACGCAACACGAGAAAGTAGGCCAAATGAAAACGCAAATTAAGATAAATAAAATAACAATAATAAAAAAAAACAGCCAACTATAATTTCTTGTCCAATATGATTGCCTTTAACAAGTATTAACATGAGAACATCATTAAAACTGTACCTAGTGCTGTTGTTTCTGTTACTTTTTGATTTTAAAATCTTTAATGGATAAACTGCTACTAATTTATTTAATTTAACTTTATATTTTACATTTATGAAGTCGTTAAAGATATTAAAATGTGAGAGAAATCTGTTCGATTGGATAATGGGGGGGGGGGAGGATTTGCCTATCCAAACTATCAGGAAATAAATAACCTGGCCATTATATTTGTAACATTTCACTCACAATATTTCTTACCGTGCCCTTCGAAGTTCCCTTAGCTTTTTAAACTATGACATTACGAATTCAATTGTTTAGGACGGGATAAGAATGACTTACCACTTGAGAAACAACAGCTGTTGAAAGACTTTCTTCTTTTTTCTCAAACTCTTTCAAAGCTCTTCAATTCTACCTGACTCCGACTCACTAGTTTCAAGTTCCGTGGGTTTAAGCTGTTCAGAGTTGAGGAGTATTGTTGAGAGTCTAATTATAATCTCTCTCTAGAGGAAACGTATATACGTTCTATTCGTCAGGTGTATTTATTTCAGTAGTAACAGCGCAGTAACTGAGCGTAGATTCAGAAGGGAAAACATTTACATGAGATCTTGTTGACGAGTGACGATCGAAATAGATCATCCTACACTTTATAAATAAACAAATTATATTTACAACGGAAGTAGTAGCCTATACCCTACTTTTCTGTAAACATCGAGAAGCATTGCAAACTTGTAAGAGTGTTGATGTTATTGTTTAGTAAGAGCACCACGGTTGTCGTGTAGGACATCGAAAAACGTCCTCTGCGAGTCGTTACAACGTGTGTTTAACGATTGATTATAGTGTGACAATACACACGATTTTGAGGATGTAATTTTCCGTCCTCGTCTCAACTCTGAGTAGAGTACGGAGTTGCAAACGCGTCAGTGGTCAGAATTAGTTTGTTATTTTGGTAGCCCATCCATTCCAACGTATTTGAATAGTGTTTGTTTAATATTTAGTATACATTGTATCATTATGAAGTTAGTTCAAGCATAGGGAAATGAATATGGAAGCTGGTAATTCCCGTTGCTAATTATATGACTCGTAAATAATTTATTTGTATGTAGGCTATTATTATAAAATATTGTTTAGTGAGAACACCTCGTGTTGTCGTGTAGGACATCGAAAAACGTCCTCTGAGAGTCGTTACGACGTGTGTTTTAACGATTGATTATAGTGTGACAATACACACGATTTTGAGGATGTAATTTTCCGTCCTCGTCTCAACTCTGAGTAGAGTACGGAGTTGCAAGCGCGTCAGTGGTCAGAATTAGTTTGTTATTTTGGTAGCCCATCCATTCCAACGTATTTGAATAGTGTTTGTTTAATATTTAGTATACATTGTATCATTATGAAGTTAGTTCAAGCATAGGGAAATGAATATGGAAGCTGGTAATTCCCGTTGCTAATTATATGACTAGTAAATTATTTATTTATATGTAGGCTATTATTATAAAATATTGTTAAGTGAGAACATCTCGTGTTGTCGTGTAGGACATCGAAATGCGTCCTCTTTGAATCGCTACGGCATGTGCTTGATTGCGCCCATAACGATTGATTATTGAGTGACAAGCATACGGTCTTGAGGTTCTAACTTTCTGACCCTAGGGGTTCACTTTAATGAGTACTTTCATGGCAATCCCGAGCGGACCCGGCTGTATCTACACATTTTGTCACATAGTCTTTGGTTCGAGGGCTATACGGGTCTTTATTTTATGCTCTTTTCTTCCTTTGTTTGTAAGGCGAAAATGACAGAAATATTTTTTTTGGATTTAAATAACAAAGGAAAAACGTAATTTCTGTCCTCGTCTCAACTCCGTACAGTACAGAGATGCAAGCTCGCAACTGGTCAATATTAGTCGTTAGTAGTCCATAGATTCTCACGTCATTAATAGTGTTTGTTTCAGGTAATGGGATTAATATAGAATATATACAGGGTGAGTTTTAAGTCCCTTCCCCCCTACTTTTTGTGATTCGTGTTCCGTTAGAAAATTAAAACTCCGCATATCCATATTGGACCTAAATACCTTGGTTTTGATGCGCTCACTGACTGTCCAACTCCAATGGGGGCCGGCCCACAGGCAGTAAGAAGAAAATCTTCAATAAGAGCATAGGTCGATATGTACATCAAATTAAAGGTCTTTGTTAGTAGAGCACAGTGCCGCAAACCCGATCCCAAAAGGTTTATCTTATAGAAAATGACGGGTTTTTAAAGTTTACAAAAGAGTACGTATATAGAGAAAAGTATACAAACTGTATGTATACTGAAGGGGAAAAAGTTAAACAATAAAACAAATTTTTTTTAATATATTACCTTCCCAATATAAAGTGTGTTACTATAGTTTTTGATATTGTTAGTAGTAGTGAAACTCCTGTTGATTTACACAGTCAATGCTTCGTTCACTGCCAATTAAACATAAAATGATGTAAAGCGCTGCTCAGACCCCCCCCCCCCCAACTCTTATACCTGACGTGCTTTGAGGAAATTTGAATCAATATAGGATATAGATAAAAATGGGAATAACTTTGAATTTTAAAACATTTATACCGTGTATCCCAAATTCTTCCTTTCTCGTATTAACACCAAAGCTTAGTAACGTTTATTTGTCAACTTTTGATATATTTGACAATTTGGTTTTTATATTTCGAACTCTGTGATCACGCTACATGAAGCTAGCAGGCCTTAGTTACTTTTATCAAAAAACTACACGGTTTTTATTGGAGCTGCAATTTTGAACAACGTTTCAAGCTCAAAATAACCTCTAAATTATCCAACTATTTAAAAAATTTGACATACTAGCGCCTGCTACGTGAATTTGGCGGGCTGTACTTTTGATCAACAAAAAAAGGATTAAAATGAAGGCTCAAATTTTAAAATCAATACTACTTGAAAACTGAAATTCTGATAGATTTTACGGGATAGAACCTCATGTCCCCTAATTTAAGCAAAGTTGTCCCGCCAACTTCACTGAGATCTTGCCCGTCCTTTGCTCTGCTTAAAATTATTTGTAACACTGATATTATTGTAATCTTACGGGGTTACTTAATTCCTGAATCCAACGTGTTTTCTTTGTATTTAAATATCTTTGTTTATTTACATCTTATTACTGTCCTTGTCATAAACATATATGTTTTTATTGTCATATTCATCACTTCTGTTTGTTTCATTTTAATTGATTTATTAAACTTTGATTTATTTTTATATTAATTGTTAATTAGGCCTAGAACTGAAATGATATTTTTTATAGTTGTTATTATTATTATTTTTTAATTCATTAAATTCAGTTGTTTTATTTAATTTAATTTTATGTTTTTTTTTGTTTTTTTGTCAGAGATATTTACTATATTTTTTATAATTTGAATTAACTCTGGAATAACTATGAATATTTCCTGGGATTAAATTTGGAGTAATACGATTTTTGAAAGCAAATAACTGCGTAACATATCGTTTAATTACCATTCGATCTAGTAAACACTTTGCAGACGTCCTTGACCGTTTTTTATTCTTAGCTCTCACTCCCCGCTCATACATTCATTTTTATTTCTATATTGTGATCAATGATTGGGGAGTTGTAGTTCTCCTTGAACACAGCTTCCTGAATACTGAACAGGCGTTCATAAGGAATGTTTGTAGGTCTGTATACTGTGTGGTCGTGGTTCTCAGGAGAGGGTTAGCTTCTTTGTTGTTATGAAATAATTATTGCGAAGATTACAGTTATCAGTGATACAATTTTTGACCAAATTTGGGAATGATCTGTCTGGAGTTTGACGTCTGTACACCCCAAACGAGAGGACTAGTTTTAAACAAATCGAGCTTTGTGTGCATGTCTCTAATAAACCCGGATTCCTCCCGCGTGTATTACACTATTTATTTAGTTTTTAAAGCTCAGAAATCCATATTATAGAACATTTTACTTAACGCCAAATACTTTTATTAAAATATGTCATCTTTTACCACCTTAAGTACAGTTAATTTATTCACCATTCGCCATCTTTAGGCTACATATAAATTAAAATCATGGATATCTGTTTCGTCTTTTATTATTTGGTATGTTAATTTTCTAGCCTAACTGGTTTACAAACAATCGTTTTCCTCTTTTAGAATGTGTTTCTAAAATAGAGTAATACGCTTGGTCAAAGCATAGCCAACAAACAGAACCAATTCAATTGACTCGGAGCTCAGGCTACATCTCACGTAGTGCACTCTACGTTGAAACCTGTGACGCGGTTTTAATCATTTAAAGAAATTCTAAATAACGTTTTAATTATGTACCGACTTTGATATTGATGAAATGTCCAAAATATGCATTTCTTCTTAATCGCTAGAAAATATTGTTTTAACTTGAAAACTACTGCACCGATTTTAAAAAGTTTTCAGTACGAATTAAGTGTTCAAATCATACACCAACACTGTCACTTACAAAATGCTGTCGCTGAACATTTTAAGAAAATATGCAAAATATGTTAGAACAATCTGAATTTCTCGACTCAGAAACTACTGCGAAGATGTAAAAAAAAAAAAAAAAAAAAAAAAAAAAAAAAAAAAAAAAAAAATCAGATCCAATTAGTGTTCAAATCATGTAACACTGGTGTTGTGTTGTATTAGCATCAAAATATATTTTATTGAAAAATGTAAGGAAATGCTTCTTTTTTCCTGTTGTTTAAATACAAACAATTTCTTGGTCATCATGGCCTTATAACAAAAAGGAAGAAAAGCGCATAAAGACTCCCAGCCTTCGAATTATCTAATAGCGTCAGGGTCGAAAATAATAAATCAAATAAATTTTTTTTAACATAGCCTACCACGTTTTTAAAACGAACTAAAAAGTATAAAATAATTTTTCATGACCCTTCTACAATTTTGAGGGAATATTGTTAGTGGCTATGGATATATTTGGAATACTTGGAGAGAAAAACGTGGGGCGCGGGCAATCTATGATAATTAAGGAGGAGTAAATAAATTAAATTACAGTGAATCTCATTTCCGATTCACTGAAATTAGCTGTGAATTCACCCGGATTGTCTACTTGTATTATTTACTGGCTGAGCCCCACGTTTTTCTTTCCAAGTATTCCAAATATATCCATAGCCACTAACAATCCTCCCTCAAAATTTTAGAAGGGACATGAAAAAT
This sequence comes from Aphrophora alni, assembly GCA_963513935.1. Taxonomy (NCBI): domain Eukaryota; kingdom Metazoa; phylum Arthropoda; class Insecta; order Hemiptera; family Aphrophoridae; genus Aphrophora; species Aphrophora alni. Next base: position 21,390,686 of record OY740765.1, on the reverse strand, counting down.
TATTTTATACTTTTTCGTTCGTTTTAAAAACGTGGTATGTTAAAACAAAATTGTATTTGATTTATTATTAACCTAATAACTCTCACAAGCCATGAAAAATTTGCCTCATCTTACTTCAATATTCCGGTTACCATTCAAAAGCGATAACGCGTTAAAGCGGTAATGCGGTTAAAACAATCTATCTCATTGGCCAATTTTTATTTGTTTAAATAACTATTGTTTAAACAAATGTAGAGACAAGAAACCAACTGAATATTGTATTGTCATCCACCAATTGTGACCTATGTCCAAAATTTCAGGTCTCTAGCTTATCGGGAAGTTAGTTTAAACTCGATTGCAAAACTCCACCCGGACAGACTGACAGATATGACGGAAACCGAACTAATAAAAACGCGGTAAAAAACAAGAGTTGATCAAGAGAGACCCGACAGGTAAGATGAAAGTGAGGGATCTAACCCAAGACTACATGAAAACAAGTGTAGATACAGCTAGGATTCTCAAGCCCCTACTCACTAAAATAAGCCTTTGAAAATACTTATATTATGTTGAAAATTCTGTTTTTCTTATTACCCTTGTAGATACGTGTTGTTTAACTTGGGAACTACTGAATCAATTTGAATGAATCAGATATCGTACCTACATAGGAAAGAAAACCATATGAAAATCGGTTCAGCGGGTCTCGAATTATAAGCTTATAACAGACAGAGACATTACATTTTATACATGTAGAGCGAATAAAGATATGTACACAAAACTAGGGAAACAAAAAGACAACATCCTGAAAATTGTCCAAAACATGTTCTTAAGGGGCTAACATTGTAACATACAATCACAATACACTTCTACTACATATTCATGAAATTATACTCAACTGTGACAATTGCGTATTAGGCTTCGGCTTTGATTTATAATTGTCATATGTATAACCTCAAATGTACTAATGTTTTTTTAATATCTGCTTAAATTTATAGAGTTCCTACAGCATGCACCTTGTATGAGAGAAATTAGAGCAGACTATGAAGAATGTGCAAGAGATTATCAAGAGAAGATACAATCCATGGATGTTGTTAACAATGATTCTACTCTAGCTTCGATGGATAATGAAGTCCATGTAAAGAGATTGTGTTGGTAAGTAAAACTTTAACTCTCAACAGCTAAGAAATATTCTGCAAATAGCGTATCCATCCTACTGTATAAGACATTTACAAAAAATCCTAATTTGAATTTATATGTGGAACAAAAACTCGAACACAAGATCTCACAAAAACTACGTTTATTCAATCAAACGCGTTTCAACGACAAAGTCGCCATCCTCAGTGATACATGATACCAGCACTGCGCCAACCCCCGCACGTATACAAAACTATAAGGGGCGTGGCCTAAACATACTTTCTAATATTAAAGCGTTAACAAGTGACTAGCTTCAATCTAAATAACTTAAAGTTAACATCTAACTAATCCAATATTCTTAACTAATATTATATCTAACACTACATTTTATATATTACTTTAATATAGAATTTTGTATCGGGCCTAATTCATTATTAACAGTTATATTACTTGTTAATATAAAAAGTTTCCCATGCATCTATTGTGTTTAATTTAGTAACATTTTTCAACAACACAGAGTTTTCTATTTTGAAGTAATGGCGACTGATATAATGAAGTATTTTATAATTTCTACTGAGGATGGCGACTTTGTCGTTGAAACGCGTTTGATTGAATAAACGTAGTTTTTGTGAGATCTTGTGTTCGAGTTTTTGTTCTACGTAATATTATTATGTCACAAGTGAAGCTCAATATTTATTTTTAAATTTATATATTTATTCTGAAAAATTAAAAGTACTTCTTGGCAGTGAGTCGAAATAGAAATGTAACAAATGCTGTATTATAAAAAAAACAGATCATCTGGTTTTTTGCACTTAGAATTTTACATTGTATTTGTAGTGAAGTAGCCCAATTTTTGTTCTGAAACGAAGGTTCTGATTTATAATATAGTAACAATTACACTAAAGGCACACCTGAAAATTATTGTTTGCACAGTTTTGCGAAGTTTATTATAATTAATCCCGTACACAAATTGAAAGTAAATTTTGCACCATTACAAAGCAATTGAATTACTAAGCTAGATTATTTTCAGAGATTTCATAACGACCTAGTTTATTTGTTAATTAGATGTTACTAAAATAGAAGTAACAATCAACTTGAAAATTTAACGTCAATGATCAGTTTTACACACCTGATCAATAGAAGCAGTTTTAATTACACAGTTCACTAGAACCGAATCGCTTACACAAACAAAACTGGGTGGAAATCTTTTTAACCAATGTGACAACATTCCACTCTACCAACCACTAAACAAATTTCAATTTAAACATGAACAAATATGAAGTGTAAAATAATAAAATTGATATTGTATGTTATTTTTACATTTTATAGTATCCAAAAATGTTGAGTTACAATAATAATATTTAAAGTAACCTATAATACTCTCAGAGCTAAAGAACCTCTACAAAATAAATTTCAATTAAATTTGTTCTGACATTTTGTGCTCTAGAAACGATTAAAAACAAATATAGAAAAAGATATTTTATAAAATTGCTTTTATGAACTCTTTTCACAAAATGCTCAAAATCTGTATCAATGTCTACTTTCAGTTATAAGCCTACCCTATTCTGATAACCCTACCTTTGTCTTCTTAATATTCTTAGTCTATATATAAAGGAGACAACAATAGAAATGACAGAATAATGTACACCTTAATTGATTTTTTTGATTAGTTCGTGAATTTTTATACTGTTCAATTTATTGTGAATATATACAGTGCGTTCCGTTAGTCGCAACCCTTTTTTAATAAACTTAAAACAATCAAAAATTGGGAATTTTATTTTTTGGTGTATTTAACATTTTAATGCTCCCCCAAGGAGGATGTATGAATGGGCAATTCCAAATGCTTAATTCTAAGTTGTGTCATACTAATTATAATTATTTTTTGAAGGCCAAGAGGCCATGAGTAGCCTCTCTTCAACTACAACCCCAGAGATCTATTGTTTCAAAGGCTCTATTAAATTATTTGGCCTCCACAGGAATTGAACCCAGCTTCTCTCGTGGTGGCCATTTTACCAACTCGGAGGCCTTAGTATATATCATATTAAAATGTAATAAATCAAACATAGACTTATGGTTTATAATTAATTACGGAATTGAACCCAAATAGGCAAAAACCTATGTGTGGACATAAATCATTACTAAAATAAAACATTTGATAGCTTTCGTTAATTCCTGGTGCTAAACATGAAAAGAAAAATGGAATAAACATAAAACCAATAAAATCAAAAGAAATAAATTCCAAGTAAAGACACCGGTGCAAGTCTTTCCTAAGTGATAGCAGGACACAATAACCCACTCATCACCTTGCCTACCAATTTCAAACAACCATTTTGATATGATTTTCTTACAAGTAAAAATATAACAAGAATCAAAGTTATGCAAGTAACTAGATGGTAATTATATAGCAGAGCTGCCTCACTTCAAAATCAATTTTTATGGGTTTTATTCGTCAAATAAATGTTGGAAAAATATTTTATTATCGAAAAAAAGTGTCGGAAAGATGATTACATAACATAATTTCACAAGATTACACAAGAAAATCTTAATCAGAGTCAAATTCTGCTGCAAATTCAGTAGATGAGGAATTTATTGAATTTAAATGTATTTCACTCGTAATTCGCCATAAATGATGAAAACGAGTATTATACTCATTGTACTTTCTTTTAAACATAAATTCGGCTATATGGCCATGGAAATGTTGTTTTGAATTTCCATATCGCCGCACATTTCCTCGCACCTCCCTCCATTGACGTTCAATTGTCTGCGTATGTGCTTCAGTGTACGCATATGTAGGGCTGTATTATTATATGTCACGAAAGGTTTGGCCAGGTTGCTATATATATATATATATATATATATATATATATATATATATATATATATATAACCACCTGGCCAAACCTTCCGTACGTTTATTGAAGTGAATGTCATGAGTATGAAAGATAACACAGAGTTAATTTTTTCACGAAAAAACTACTTGTGTAATTGTATTATTGTATTATGTAATCATCTTTCCGACACTTTTTTTCGATAGTAAAATATTTTTCCAACATTTATTTGACGAATAAAACCCATAAAAATTTATTTTGAAGTGAGGCAGCTCTGCTATATAATTACCAATTAGATATATTCCTAAACAAAATCTCAGCAGTGTAATGAGGATTAGTAATTAAATATGTTTTATGTAGTTTCGGAACTCAAATTTCCTAAACAACTAAACTTTGTGTAGTGTAACAGTGATAACTAATAATAGACTATTGGAATCTGAAAATAAATACCAAGAAAGTCTTTACAAATAACTGTTCGAGGTTCCACACACTTATTTCTTTTTTTTTTTTTAATTCAGAAGAAAAACGTTTTGCCATCCTCAATGCTGATTTATGTAATACTGTAATCATAACTTTTTGTGCTGTATTTATAAATAATTATTTAGGCTAATATATTGTACTCTTGTTTTGTTCTAGTTCTTTTCAAGAATATTTGAGATGTTCTCATTCAATTGTTAATGACACCTGTGGAGAAGAAACTGCTATGTTTACAAAAAGTTTCCTGGACAGAATGTCACAATCATTAATACAGGTAGGACAATATATTTATCTTTGCTTTCTCACATAAAGTGTACTATAGAAAAAGTTACGTGATTGGTGGAAAAATTGATGTCAAGTGTTTTGCTGATATATCTGAATGATAGGGCAAATGCGTGGTGTGATTTTAATTGAATGTGGTATTTCATCATATCTAGTGATGTTCTTTTTCCATAACTTAAAATTTGTGGGTAGCTGACTTAAGAAAAAAACAAATTACAATTTTGTCAAAATCAGCTCTAACGATTTTGCTGAAGTGTAGCATCAAAAGACCAAAATAAAACGTATCGGTAAAAAAATACAAAATTTATCAATATTGGTTCTATGAATTTCATTCAAATATTATTGAAATGTGAAGATTAATAAACCAAATTAGCGATGTTGATACTCGGGTGAAATGGATAATCGAATTAATCGGTTTTAAATGATTTCAATATTCGTATTATTATTTCGAATTCGAGTATCTGCGCAGAATAATTTTGCGCATCGGATTTGAACTCGGCTTTACCAATCAGCGAATTATTAACGGATGTTATCGTCTCCTTGTTCCTAGTTACGAATATTTTATTCCGAATCAGATTTTAATAATCGGGACGTTCCGAGGATTTTAATACTCGGATTCACCGAGTTTTTTAATTCGAACTCGCACTTCACTAAACCAAACCTGTTTGTAAAATCGAAAGTAAAAACATTACGGTTTAATAATAATTGGACAAAATGAACGTCATCATTGAAAGCTCAGTTTAATCAAATAGGCCTAAAGATGATTTACGCTGAGGAGACAAGTGAAACAATATTTTATGCTCTTATTTAAATATATAAATTGTATTTTATTCTTAAACAGCATTTGTAGTTCATTTTAATTTCTTGATTCTCAACAACTATCAAACGGACATTTTTGATGACAATTTGTTTTGGTTCAGTTTTTTATTTTTATTTAAAGATGAGTAAGTGAAAAAGTTTTTGCACCAATTATTTTCGGTACCACTGAGGATATTCTTTCAATATCTTTCAATGAAAGATTGTTTTTGAAGTAAAGTTTTTGATGAGTACACCTATTTCTTTGTGACCTGGGGATTCTCATTTATACGTAGTATGGAGAAAGTTATATGATGGATTGAAAAATTGATATACATATTTTTGCGGAAATGTCTTTTAAGGTCCAAACAGTTATTTGGAATAATTTCTGTTGTTTGTCGTGTGTGCAGTGCTCTACAGTTCAAATAAGTGATCTTGCTTTGTATGAGGAATGTTTTGACCTTATCTCGAGTGTTTAAGAATTTTTTGTAACTCAATATTTAAAGATCACAGTTTTTCTTGTTCATAGATCAATTCCTTCACATATTCGCCAATAGAGTACCTCTTAAATGAAAAACTCCTTTTCACCTCTTCTATTGAAAATGACGTGTTTCAGGACTTCTATCTCATCATCAGATATCAAAAACTTATTGATCACTCATTTGAACCGATCTCATCAAAATAAATGACACAAAACACAACGAAACATGTCAACACAATAACTTCTTGCAAATGTTATTTGTTATTTGCAAGGATATTTTTTTCAAGATAGTCTTGAGGTTCTTGAGGAACACTGAAAGAAGGGTTAGTGTTTATGGCTCCTCAAAAAAGGCATCAGAAAAGCCTAAATTCTATATTAGTATATGCATTAGATGACATAACTGTTTAATCAGTTGAGAGGTTTAGTAATTAAAAGTTTGTAGGAATTATTATTATTTTGTTATTGGGTGTACATTTGTTGTAAAAGTGAGAAAACATTGGCATTGTAAGATATTTGTGTATTTACAATATATTTATTTATTACTAATATTTAATACATGACGTTTTTTAGAAGACAGTAATATATGTTATGTATCTAATTTATGCTTATTATTTTTTTTTAAATTTTCTACTTCAATTTTTTAAAATTTATTCTACATCTCACACACAATAATTTTACATAGAGTATTATTAAATTTCCCGTATTATAAATAATAATAATATTTTTTAAATAAAAATTCACTATTGATTCAAAAAATATATTTTACAGAGAATTTAAAAATTATTATTTTATTAACTGTTTTGTAAACCATCACATAACTTTCTCTATACTATTTAAATGTGAAAAAGTAAAAATCAGGTGCAAATAATTATTAATATTTTTGTAGCAGATGTGTTGTTACACTGAAGGTATGTTTATTGTTTCTTAGCGTAACAAAATCCCTTACATTTAGAACTGTAGTTTTACAAATTCACACTTTAATTCATAGATTTAATATATTCACATATACACTTTAAATATATACTTTGAAAAAGAATAAAGGTAAAAAATAAACACCTGTATTCTAAATTCTAGACCTCAAAGAATTCCAGTAGATTTCGAATTCTTTATAAAAGATAAGGAACTAAAGAGTTTTGTTACAATATAAGTAAACAATCTCAGAATGTGTTGTTGAATAGTCTAGATACTGCAACTGTATTCTCAGCTCTTAGCTTTGTTTTATATTCACATAAATCCTTCTTGGTTTTACCAATGCACCTATAAAATATTCTCAACATCTTCAAAGTAAACAAATCTCTAAGTGGGAACATATTTAGCTCTCTAAACTCTGAACTTGAAGTTGTCTTTCACTTTCATTATATAATAATTAGTCATAAACGGTTTTTACAAAAAGAAAATGCTTTATAAGTATTTTTTTTCAGTTTCCTTTTTACAATAACCTTAAGTGAAAAAAGTTACTTCTTTAGGCCTAGATCTGTGTTAAAAATACTCTCAGTAAATATTAAACAAAAATTATGTGTCTCCTTTCCCAAAAATAATGCTTACAACAGACAATACAATAAAACTAATTAAAATATAATATAGGATGAATAGTTCTTTTAAACTACTAAAATTGATTTTATGTTTTTAAAATAAGTTTCACCTGGACAAATTATACCATAACAAACTCTTGAATAAATAACACAAGAGATCAAATTTTCTTAAAACCATTTATATATTTTTTAACTTCCCTATATGCAGTTTCCAATTAAAATGTTTAGAATTGTGTATATTTTGTTTCCAGGATCACTGTGTCAAGTATTCCCTCGATTCAGAAGCATGTGAAGATTATTCATCTTCAAATACAGTACCTCAAATCAGTTTGTTGCTGCTCCTAGCTACAGTTGTCATTGTACATTGGACATGAACTATGAGTGTCCTATGAGTATTTTAGCCAAAACCAAATGTGAAAGAATTAATTATTATAAATCAATTGCTCTGCCGCTTGTGATGGTTAGTTATGTTGCCAAATTTAAAATATTATATTTAAAGATAGAGAATTGTCAACATCTGACATGATTTCAGTGTTTTTGCGTAACATAGTTCATTTATTTAAACTCCAAACAAGACTGTGCACTTCAATTCATCAATTATAGAACAATCACTCGCTGTTTCATTTTTGCACTTACTGGTTTCCAGTGTGTACAGGTAAATTGTGGTTCAACATAAACCGTAAAATAGTTCCAAAACAAAGGTTAAATTATTGATTAGTATTTAAATGTTGTAATCTATTTAAAATATTTTAAATTTGGCTACATTACAGTGAGTTTTTATTGTGATAGGCAGATTTGTCGGGTCAGAGACAATTTAATATAATATCAGTCAAATTTAGTGTGAAAATTAAACTGTTTGTGATATCTAGCATGGTACTTGAACATATTAAGTGTTAAACGTAAAAATACAATGATCTATCCATCTTGTTTTCAAACCTAATATTCTAACAAATGTTTCAGAATTAGATAAGTTGGTTTATTTTCATTACATTTTAATACAGTACGTTGAAAAGGTTAGTTAAATTCACAATGTCCAAACTCATATATTTAACGAAAATCTATTTAAACTTCTTGCCTAAAGAATGGAAAGTTCATAACATATCATTTATTGTTTAAAACCTTGCAAACACGGTAGCACAAACAGCTTCATGACATTCCTAAATATTTCTCTTAGAAATATTGCTTTTTTTATAATTAGTCATTTGTAGTTTGTTAACAATATACTTCGTAGTTCGTACAGTACTGATAAGAAATTGATAGTATATATTATGTATTTTAAATTTCATAAATATTTCATTTTTATCAAATCCAAATTTAGTTCAAATTTTACCTTCATTGCTATAATCATAATTTCAAAAAGTTACCATTTAAAAAAAAATCAAAGGTACCAATAAATAAACAATGTTTTATTTTTTTTTAAATCAATATGAATAGCAAGGGAGTAATATATTTTGCAGCACTAAATAACACTTTAAAATATAATTGAGTACATAAATGTTTTACTATTGTTTTCTTGTCTATTTATTGTACACAATGTAGTACAATTGTCCAGCCCTATTCGTATTGATGTGATACATCATGCACAGTTCCTATAATAAAGTTAAGATGTCAGATTTGGATGAGGTATAATATAAGTTAATTATATTAAAATCTGTCGATCCATGAGTAATGAAATACGAAATGTTTTACTACAATTTATAAATATGTTAATTTTAATTATTTATTTCTGTGTTTTCTCATTGCTTAGATTGAATTAGTTTATTTATTTTTAGATCTTATTACTTTTAGCTGTAATATAAACAAACTAAATGGATTCATTAAAGCTACAACCAAAATAAAGTTGTATCCATTTCACCTTTGGTAGTTTTTTTCTGGTTTTAAAGTTAATGGATAATGATGGATTGTTCGTATTAATGACATCGTTTAATCGAATATTTGTCATTGTTTGTGTATAAAATCTAATAGACGAAGTTTCAAGAGTATGAATTCACAGTAATCAAGGGAGAAATGTCATTATAGCCTAGTATAGTCCAGGGCTATGTAATAGTTTATTTATTTTTGTAGTTAATAAAGCTTTAAATTGTATCTTGAGCCTTGAGCTTAATGCATTTCACATGAAACAAATCATACTCGCACCAAAATTTGCATTAAAAGACTATTATTTAAGTTTAAAACTTGGAGTTTTGATTCTAGGATAGTTACTTTAAGTCATATTCTGCCCCTCCTGGAAAAATTGTGTATTGATTAATATGCCGCTTCAAAAGTAGAATTAGCTAGAGTTTTTCAAATTTTTTGGAGGACCAAGATCTGTGACAAACTATTATTTGTAAATAATTTATATCTTAAATATGATTATGAGTTTAGTTGCAAAATTTGATTTAAAAAATTGGCTTGTGTCATAAAAATATGAGTGTAAACTAGAAAAAGTGAGTGTATGTGTGTACACATGTGTATTGTAAGTGTGTGTGAGATTTTTGTAGCATAAATATGTGAGCATATATATATATTAAAAATGACAATTTAAATCTACCTACTAACCTATGAAATACAAAATTAGAGATAGATGTAATATACTTTCCTGTGCATTCTACAAAGAACTTTTTTAATTGACTAAGCGAAGCAAGGTCCTGTTTTAATTCGACTATTTGGTATTTCATCTGTATGTTTATTTGTTAAACAGTTATGTCTAAAAACATGTACTAATCATTGTGCAATTTAGGAATAGATTTCTTTGCAACTAGGTCAAACAATACATAAAGTTTTTTAGTTTATTTTCCGGATTAAAATGGCAGCAACTCAAAGCAGTTAATGCGCGGGTTCCAAGGCAATGGACACGGGTACTTCAAATTGGAATGAAGTGGGTCCTGTGACTTCACACAATGTATTTGGCTTGAATGCTTCACAACAAATTGTCACAAATAAGAAATTTCACATGAAATTTTAACCGTTTTCTAAAATTTTCAGAGATGACATCATAATTCATTCTTGTTTAATATTGTCATTTACATGAATTAAACATTTTAAATTTTGTAAGGTTACTAAATTATCAATTGTTATTTACCTAACAATATTTCCTCTAAAACTTGATATAAACTTCATGTTACTTGTATATGCATCAATGTGATGTAGCTGTAAAATATAAACAGTAAGCAGTTTATCCAGCAGAGTTTAATAGTGGTAGGCTTTTAACGATTATTTTTTCAGTTAAGGCAGTCAGTATTTCAAGGTTTATACATATCTTAGGGTAGAGTATACAATTTTTTACCACTGTTCTCTAGACATTAGCCAATTTGGGTTTACAAGAATGATTTGTTGAATGTATTAAAATTTCCAAGTAGCCAGGTCTCCTATTCACAACTCCACTAGTATCTCTTGCGATCACATTTCTTGCTCATAACTTGAGCAATTTAAAATTCAGTGACACACGTAGAAACAAAACACCTACATAAAAATCATTATTATTTAAATTTATTTCATCTGTTATAATTGAATGTATTTTTTTTAATGGTTACTTCTGCATATAAAAATTAAGAAAATTCAAATTATACTATCATACAGGAACAATGTATTTTGTCACGTTTTCAGTTATTAGTTACAAGTGCTCTTGGAGAACTGTTTTTATTATGTACATCGTTTCACATTTAATCATCAATTTGCTAAATGAGTTTTTGTATGGAGATAATTGAATGCTTAATATGAAAGATTAAAAAAGAAACATCACAGACTGACCTTAACTTGTGATATGTAAAATTAAACTACATCATGTGCTGAACTCTCTAAATTGTATAGTGGTCATTAGTGTTTATCCTTTTGTCGCAAGAAATCATTTCACTACTTTAGTGTACATGTATCAACTTTACACAAGAAATCTGTACGGAATCATGTTTTGTCATTACATTATACAAATTTCTTTGTACTTGGCAATTGAAAATTTACCTCGGCCTTATGTATGTTAGTAGGAGATCATTTTTGTTTTGTTTAATATTACATTGTTATTATAATTACTGTTATTGTAGTTTTATTGTCTTTCAGGCATATTCTTTAAATTATGTTTAATAAAAGCTTATATATTAACTTAAGGAAAAATTAAAGAATAAAGAAAATATATTTAACTTAGCAAAATTTCTTGTTTTGGAATTACAGACTATTTCTTTAATAAAACTAATTACTCAAAGCAAAACTAATATTTTTTTAAATTTTCATACTTTCAATTCCATTCAGTAAAACATCATATCAAATGAGCTTGAACCTGAGTTAACATTTCTTTTCTTTGCAGTTTTTTTAAAATTCTACATATCCCAAAATCTGTTTAAAATTAATTTGACAGATCTTTTATTATTCTATTATTGTATTAATTATTTAATACTATTACAGTTGTTCAAATTGTGTTACCCTACAGCACGAAAAAATCATTTTCACATAGTTAATTATAACTACAAAAATCTCTAATTAATATTGTTTCCAAATTAATTCAATTGATTTCTATACTTTTTTATAAAATATACAGTATTATTATTTCTATCCAGTAAATAAAAATATAACGAAAATTATAATGTCGAAAAAAGATAGTTTATTTTAAAAAATCACTGCTAACTCCCGTAAATATTGTTATATTTATATAAAAAAAATTACAGAAGTTAGCAGAGAGTTTTTAACAAATTGTCTTAAATATTTTTACACAATTGGTGACTGACGTAAGTCAGTTGGTTTAGGTGGGTACATATCTGTCAGAGGGAAAGATTACAGAGGTTATGGAGTTTCATTTCGCCATATTACATCTTCATTAGTCTAAAGGGTATAAAGATGTTGGAAAAAAAAATATTGTACACAGATTTGGGTTTTTTTTTAATTACTAAATTTAATATTAAACTAATACCTTTATTACCATAATGTGAATATTTCAAAATAAAAGTGAAAGTTATTTATTTTTGTAAAATCTTTTATGATTAGGCTATATATATTTTTAGTTTGAGTTGGTCCTCATTGTGTAATTCCACCACAAAATAGACATTGAACAAAAAGGCAATAAAACAAATAGGCATACACAAAATTATTACTAATAATGCGATAACAAGTGAAGTTTGTAGTTTGAACTATTTGTATTGTAATCAGTTTCATCAGCAGGACAGATCAAATGCTGAACATGTTTTTTTTTTTAACTTTTATCACAGATGAGAAAAGTAATTTTCTTTAGAAAATTCAACAAAAGAGATTTTACAAATCAACACTATAAATTATTTGATATGAAAATGTTTTAAATGTTGTGATAATAATAATAATCAGCTTTATTTATTTTACAATTACATCACAATTACTCATCACTTGTGTTACTATGCTTATATTTCTACTGATTTTTTTACAGAGTAAATACTATTATTTGATACGTAGTTTAGTCTTAGGTTATTAACCAGTATTTTATATTGCACTCTCAGTGTGTTGTATGTATTAAGTATTAATTAAACATGACTGAAATAAGCTTCAAGTTTGTCACCACTCAATTAGCATTAAGGAAGTGTGCATTTTTGTTGTTATGTTAGCATGTTTTATATGTATAAGATATTTATAAATGATTAGTTTTATTTTATTAAACTAATTCTGAACCATATATAATATATTTTGATTTAAAATAAATTAAATATTTAATAGTACCATATTATAAAATTTTATGTACTGAAATAAATTATGGATACAAATAGAGTATCATAAAATTAAAGTTTTTATATTTGTTCATTCTTTCAAAATCCAATATGTCTACAAAATCCAACTTTTTCATGTGTATTTAAATGACTAGCGCGTATTGTATAGCACAATACTTGATATGAGGTATTACATATCTGTGCAATACAATATTCAATGAGCACTGCGGTGAAATCAACAATATTAATTTAATTCCTCTAATTACAGTTATAGGAATAAAAATTAAAAACACAAAATTGTAATAATTATTAAATTTATTCCCATAAATACCCTGTGGAAGATTTGATAACATGGTTATTTATCCATCATCAGAGGGTATTACTGCTAAACTAGAACTAACATTTAAATCTAATATAACAAATGATGACTTAGCTCCCCCTTTAACACAGATGTATCAACATATCAGGTTGAGACCTTGTCATAGAGCTATAATCTTAAAAAACAAGTAACAACATGTTACCTGCTATCTTCACCTAATCTGTGTAAAATTTAAAATATAATGTAAAGTTTGTTTTACAGGTCTGGTTTAGCTGTAGATTCCTCTCATGATTATAACTATTTTATCAAAATATATATAGGGTTGTATAAGGGAATAAACTAAATAGTAATTATTGTAATAATATTGTTTTTATAGTAGTTATAGGAATTGTCAATTAATATTGAACCTTTGCAATAGTGTTTAGTGTCCGAAAAGGAAACCAATAAAACCTAGTTTTTCCCACAGTTGTGGAGTCAGAACTTTGGCCTGAGGGGTTTAAATGTTTGTTAAACACCTCCAAGAAGGCAAAATAGATAGGATCGGAAATAATGAAAAATATTTAGGGCTAAAATGTGACTTGTAAACTACATTTTAAAACCATTTAATTTGCTGTGTATAAAGATTGTCATAAAGCCTTATAAAAATGGTTATAAATCAAGAGAATTAAAAGTTAGAAAAATATATAACCAATTATATTTTGAAGAAATTCTAAAGGAATAATTTTTTTACTTAATGTAAAACAGTGTTTTTAAAAGTGTAATGTAATATCACCATCAATTTTAGAGCAGAGCTTCGAGATTTTATGATGTGTAAAAATGTATACTACAAAGTATTCAGAAATGTGTAATATTATATATATATATATATATGTCCAACACATGACCAAGTCACCATCCTCAGTTGCTACATGCACACAAACCCTTCTTACTGGACACACTACCCTGTGACTGGTAAAGCCAAAGCCTCACTCATATAACCAAGTTGTCTTGTATTTGTGGTTGTTGTGTAATAATAAAGTGGAAAGTTGTGTTTTCATTCATTTGGTGATTGAAGTTTCCACAATCGTAACTTATTACAGTTGATTTAATTCTCATTAATCTTTTGTTAATTACTAATTTTTTTTTACAGTACCCTTTTTTCCTAAGTAAAATATTTTATGTTTTCTACAAATTTTTGTTAGTTGTTTATCCATTCTGACAAATATATAATAATAATTTACTTTATTAATAAAAACTCTAAATAAGTAATCTTATAAGAGAGATCGTAAGTCTCCTTTACATTACAATAACCTGATGTGAAAATAGTGCTCCTAAAGGCCTACGCCTGTGTTGGAGATACCCTCACTAATAAACAAAAATTATATCCATGTCCATAGCCTTTCTCTGCTTACACGAAAATAACGCTTACAACAGAAAATATAATAAAACTAATTAAAACTATAAGATTGAAGTCTTGAACACCTTCACATATTACCAAAACATATTAAGATCATATCTTAAATTACATATATACAAAGATATCATACATGGATAATCTTATACATGACACAACTACACATATCAAACCATTTTCTAAAAAGAATCCAGTCATATATAAATAACGAGGATTTTTTATATGAATACCTATGATTCCTACATTTTCAATAGTTTATTAAGTTTGATGCCAAACAAAAAAAAATTACGACAAATTTGATGTAGTAAGAATTTCTAAAGTATACCCAATTATTCGATTTCAGATTTAATACATAAATTGTTTTATATTTGATACAAAAGAACTTTTAAATTATACTTTGTTTGTCTCTTTTACTGCATTGACTGTTTTGACGTTTTTCATTTATTTGTTCCATCCTTCTTTGTAGAATAAAAACTAGTTTCTCCTCTGTGAAAAGCCTGTTCTATAATTGGATCAGTCCACACTCACGGGTTCATTATCACAAGTTCTAGCATTACTTTTCTCGCTACAACTTTCACTCAGCTGTAACTTACCTTGTGCAACTAACTTTTTAATGACATGATTAACATTATATATACATTTCTTACTTCATGAATCTACTAAAATGACAAATGTTGTTATTTTTAGTTAGAAATATTTGAAATAAAAATTTATGTTTAGTGATGAGAATAAGAATGTAAACACTCAATGATGACAATGAATGCATGTGTAGTTATGTCATCAGGATACATTATAAAGAACACAATAAATAGTGTCATGAATACTACCCACCCATCTAAAAAAATTAAAATTATTAGCAAAAATTTTCAATTAGATTTATAATATATCAATATGTCTTTTTGGAAATAAAGTCGATATCTAAATTTTATTAATCAGGCTATATGGTTGAGTAAGCAATGTAGAGGGCTCTGTCATCTCTTCCTTCATTAGACGGTCATCTCTAACATCTGGTTGAGTAGGCAATGTAGAGGGAACTGTCATATCTTCCTTCATTGGATGCTCCTCTTCTCTAACATCTGGTAGAGTAGGCAATGTAGAGGGAACTGTCATATCTTCCTTCATTGGATGCTCCTCTTCTCTAACATCTGGTTAAGTAGGCAATGTAGAGGGAACTGTCATATCTTCCTTCATTGGATGCTCCTCTTCTCTAACATCTGGTTAAGTAGGCAATGTAGAGGGAACTGTCATATCTTCCTTCATTGGATGGTCCTCTTCTCTAACATCTGGTTGAGTAGGCAATGTAGAGGGAACTGTCATATCTTCCTTCATTGGATGCTACTCTTCTCTAACATCTGGTTGAGTAGGCAATGTAGAGGGAACTGTCATATCTTCCTTCATTGGATGCTCCTCTTCTCTAACATCTGGTTGAGTAGGCAATGTAGAGGGAACTGTCATATCTTCCTTCATTGGATGCTCCTCTTCTCTAACATCTGGTTAAGTAGGCAATGTAGAGGGAACTGTCATATCTTCCTTCATTAGATGGTCATCTCTAACATCTGGTTGAGTAGGCAATGTAGAGGGAACTGTCATATCTTCCTTCATTGGATGCTCCTCTTCTCTAACATCTGGTTAAGTAGGCAATGTAGAGGGAACTGTCATATCTTCCTTTATTGGATGCTCCTCTTCTCTAACATCTGGTTAAGTAGGCAATGTAGAGGGAACTGTCATATCTTCCTTCATTGGATGCTCCTCTTCTCTAACATCTGGTTAAGTAGGCAATGTAGAGGGAACTGTCATATCTTCCTTCATTGGATGCTCCTCTTCTCTAACATCTGGTTAAGTAGGCAATGTAGAGGGAACTGTCATATCTTCCTTCATTGGATGGTCCTCTTCTCTAACATCTGGTTGAGTAGGCAATGTAGAGGGAACTGTCATATCTTCCTTCATTGGATGCTCCTCTTCTCTAACATCTGGTTGAGTAGGCAATGTAGAGGGAACTGTCATATCTTCCTTCATTGGATGCTCCTCTTCTCTAACATCTAGTTGAGTAGGCAATGTAGAGGGCTCTGTCATTTCTTCCTTCATTTAATGCTCCTCTTCTCTAACATCTGGTTGAGTAGGCAATGTAGAGGGAACTGTCATATCTTCCTTCATTGGATGCTCCTCTTCTCTAACATCTGGTTGAGTAGGCAATGTAGAGGGCTCTGTCATTTCTTCCTTCATTTAATGCTCCTCTTCTCTAACATCTGGTTGAGTAGGCAATGTAGAGGGAACTGTCATATCTTCCTTCATTGGATGGTCATCTCTAACATCTGGTTAAGTAGGCAATGTAGAGGGAACTGTCATATCTTCCTTCATTGGATGCTCCTCTTCTCTAACATCTGGTTGAGTAGGCAATGTAAAGGGAACTGTCATATCTTCCTTTATTGGATGCTCCTCTTCTCTAACATCTGGTTGAGTAGGCAATGTAGAGGGAACTGTCATATCTTCCTTCATTGGATGCTCCTCTTCTCTAACATCTGGTTAAGTAGGCAATGTAGAGGGAACTGTCATATCTTCCTTCATTGGATGCTCCTCTTCTCTAACATCTGGTTAAGTAGGCAATGTAGAGGGAACTGTCATATCTTCCTTCATTGGATGGTCATCTCTAACATCTGGTTAAGTAGGCAATGTAGAGGGAACTGTCATATCTTCCTTCATTGGATGGTCCTCTTCTCTAACATCTGGTTAAGTAGGCAATGTAGAGGGAACTGTCATATCTTCCTTCATTGGATGCTCCTCTTCTCTAACATCTGGTTGAGTAGGCAATGTAGAGGGAACTGTCATATCTTCCTTCATTGGATGCTCCTCTTCTCTAACATCTGGTTAAGTAGGCAATGTAGAGGGAACTGTCATATCTTCCTTCATTAGATGGTCATCTCTAACATCTGGTTGAGTAGGCAATGTAGAGGGAACTGTCATATCTTCCTTCATTGGATGCTCCTCTTCTCTAACATCTGGTTGAGTAGGCAATGTAGAGGGAACTGTCATATCTTCCTTCATTGGATGCTCCTCTTCTCTAACATCTGGTTGAGTAGGCAATGTAGAGGGAACTGTCATATCTTCCTTCATTGGATGCTCCTCTTCTCTAACATCTGGTTGAGTAGGCAATGTAGAGGGAACTGTCATATCTTCCTTCATTGGATGCTCCTCTACTCTAACATCTGGTTGAGTAGGCAATGTAGAGGGAACTGTCATATCTTCCTTCATTGGATGCTCCTCTTCTCTAACATCTAGTTGAGTAGGCAATGTAGAGGGAACTGTCATATCTTCCTTCATTATATGGTCATCTCTAACATCTGGTTGAGTAGGCAATGTAGAGGGAACTGTCATATCTTCCTTCATTGGATGCTCCTCTTCTCTAACATCTGGTTGAGTAGGCAATGTAGAGGGAACTGTTATATCTTCCTTCATTGGATGGTCATCTCTAACATCTGGTTGAGTAGGCAATGTAGAGGGAACTGTCATATCTTCCTTCATTGGATGCTCCTCTTCTCTAACATCTGGTTGAGTAGGCAATGTAGAGGGAACTGTCATATCTTCCTTCATTGGATGCTCCTCTTCTCTAACATCTAGTTGAGTAGGCAATGTAGAGAGAACTGTCATATCTTCCTTCATTATATGGTCATCACTAACATCTGGTTGAGTAGGCAATGTAGAGGGAACTGTCATATCTTCCTTCATTGGATGCTCCTCTTCTCTAACATCTAGTTGAGTAGGCAATGTAGAGGGAACTGTCATATCTTCCTTCATTATATGGTCATCTCTAACATCTGGTTGAGTAGGCAATGTAGAGGGAACTGTCATATCTTCCTTCATTGGATGCTCCTCTTCTCTAACATCTGGTTGAGTAGGCAATGTAGAGGGAACTGTCATATCTTCCTTCATTGGATGCTCCTCTTCTCTAACATCTGGTTAAGTAGGCAATGTAGAGGGAACTGTCATATCTTCCTTCATTGGATGCTCCTCTTCTCTAACATCTGGTTGAGTAGGCAATGTAGAGGGAACTGTCATATCTTCCTTCATTGGATGCTCCTCTTCTCTAACATCTGGTTGAGTAGGCAATGTAGAGGGCTCTGTCATTTCTTCCTTCATTTAATGCTCCTCTTCTCTAACATCTGGTTGAGTAGGCAATGTAGAGGGAACTGTCATATCTTCCTTCATTGGATGGTCATCTCTAACATCTGGTTGAGTAGGCAATGTAGAGGGCTCTGTCATCTCTTCCTTCATTGGATGGTCCTCTTCTCTAACATCTGGTTGAGTAGGCAATGTAGAGGGAACTGTCATATCTTCCTTCATTGGATGCTCCTCTTCTCTAACATCTGGTTGAGTAGGCAATGTAGAGGGAACTGTCATATCTTCCTTCATTGGATGCTCCTCTTCTCTAACATCTGGTTGAGTAGGCAATGTAGAGGGAACTGTCATATCTTCCTTCATTGGATGCTCCTCTTCTCTAACATCTGGTTAAGTAGGCAATGTAGAGGGAACTGTCATCTCTTCCTTCATTGGATGCTCCTCTTCTCTAACATCTGGTTGAGTAGGCAATGTAGAGGGCTCTGTCATTTCTTCCTTCATTTAATGCTCCTCTTCTCTAACATCTGGTTGAGTAGGCAATGTAGAGGGCTCTGTCATTTCTTCCTTCATTGGATGGTCATCTCTAACATCTGGTTGAGAAGGCAATGTAGAGGGCTCTGTCATCTCTTCCTTCATTTAATGCTCCTCTTCTCTAACATCAATTTGTTTACTTATAGCTTACTGATCAGGAAATATAACTGAACAAAGAGAAAGCTTTTTGAAATTTTGTTTAGTTGCGTATTTTATTTTTGGCTTTTTAATTAACTAAAAGTATTCCATCACAGAAGCAACTGTGAATATTTAGTCTTATAGATAGGCAAAATATATTTTTTTAATGGACAAATAAATTTACATTTCCCAGCATTAATACAATTTAAAATATATGTTTAATAAAATACTATTGTTTTATAAAAAAATGGTATATTTTTAAAATCTATTGCAGATATAAAGAGACTCAAATACAGAAGAATGTAATTATACTATTAGAAAAAGTAATTTATATCAATATTTTCTTTAAACTACAGTTCTTTATAAAAATGAACAATAAAAAACATGGTGAATACTAGAAATTATTAATATCTCTATCCCTTCAGTAATAGTATTGGTTTTATATCCTTGACACTGCAATTTTGTCAATAAGATATGTTGATCAATTATCTATCAGCAAAATAATTCTCTTCAATATTTTTGTCAACATTGCCTTAGCAAAAAACAAACCATAAAATATGCCTTAATATAAAACCAACAAATCAACACCAAGTATCATTACAAATTTTAATTTTACCGACTCCCTCGAATACTCCACTAGCGTCAGGGTCAGAAGAGAACAAACGTTGTTCATGAGTGAGCTGATAAGATACAGAGGGATCTAACTAAGACTACATACAGAAAAGTTCCAGTACCTCGAGATTGCTCAGAATTTCAAATGCGTTTAAATGTGATTTCACATCTTGCAGCATCCCCCCTCCCTTGTGGAAACCCTTTGTTCAAAAATGGTTGAAATAAAGGTATTGTAAATTAATTGAAATGACATATCGTAATCTAGGATAGTAAAATGATCCTAAATTATAATTAAAAATTAAGTCATTACATCTAAAATAAATAACTTGAAATAAAAGCTATAATCGGTTTAAATATATTGAGAAGTTATTAAAGAGCATGACTGCAAAGAAAATACTCACAAGATTTTTGTTTTACTGATAAATTTATTTTTGTTGTTACTAAACACATTTCACTAATGTACGGAGAGCTAAATAATTCCTTTTAAATTAAACCAGAATAGGAAGTGTCAACATTATGCACTTTGCAAATGTTTATTGTCGTACCATATATGGAGTAGCTCACTTGGGAAACTATTGATATTTTAATAAAAATCTAATTACAAATGAATTGTATTAATTTTAATTGTTTGAAACCATTTTTAGTGTTTTTAGTGATCTGCAATGATTTCTCTCTATGCAATTTATACTAAAAATTTTTTTAATGAATTTTTTACCACAAAATAAAATAAAACAAAATGTGTATAAGGGTAAAATTACGTTTATAAATCATTTATATTATTTTAATATAAAACACTTTGATAATACATATGCAGAATTGCATACGGACACAAGAAAAAATCAAAAAATATTACAAACCGTAAACTTTTTTTTGACAGATCTATTCCAGTTTTAAATATGTTGATCAATTTAAATAAATATTAAAGACAAGTACAAATCCAAGGCGAGATATGAATAAATTAAATACTCTTTTGAAATACACTTCACACAAAAAACACTTGAGGAAAATAAACGTCAATTTGTGTCAACTTTTGGAGGGAAAAAATATAATTTCTTTCAAGATGTCAAATGTTAAAACTGCTACCAATTACTTTTTCCCCAAACTAGTTATTGATCTATATTTAAAATTGCATATCAGGAAAGACAAGTAATTAAATTTTTTTTGAAACAAATGTAAATTTAAATTAAAAATTGGAAAAATTACATTTTGGGGTAACTTTGTATTTGAATATAAAACAGTCTGATATTTATATACATATTATATATTACATTAGGTTATTGGAGTATTGAACAAGGTATAACAAGCCATCATACGAAAAACCTTCAAATGAAATTTGAACTATTTTCTTAAAATCTCCCGTAGGAAACTTTTACCTTACCAAAAAATAAATCGCAGTTACAATATATTGCTCAGTGTGATTTCATCTAAAACTTGAAATAGCTTTAATTCAATTGTTATATAATAACAGTAGTTGGATCATTTACGATTCCAACGAGAAGCGAGGTCTACTGTTCATAGAACCTTCAAATTCGTCCGGATTCCTCAACCTTTCTGATTGTAAATTCACTGATATCTGTTTGAATTCCACCACAGTTACACCAGTATAAACAAAAATTTGAAAATTTTATATAAATGGAAACAGGGGCCGATTATGAACGTCTTGGAGAAATTTCAAGTCTTTAAAGACATGACAGTCACTAGCTCGATGAAAGTTATAAACAACTTCCAAGCAAACACAATAGTGTTGAAAGAATAATGCAACTTGAAGTATTTGTAAATGATATAGAACATAACTATTTTTATATTATGGTTTGTTTCCCACCAAAGTATGAAATTTAGAAAGCTTTAAAAAAAATGGTAATAAATAATTCCGATTACATTGAATGTCTAATTCGTTACAGTTTAAAAATATTTGTTACAAAGTTGTATTCCTTTTTAAAAAAAATCATTATAATTAAAACAAAAAACAAAATCAAAAAGTGCAATGATAAAATGATTTTTTTTTCATGAACATTTTTTAAATATTAATTTATGCTGAAAAACTAGCGTATTCATAATGTACAACCTGAGAAACATAGGAAACAAATATACGAAAATATATTTGCTATTATTTCTGCAGCACAAAGGCTTCTTTTCATCATCCTATTCTATTACAAGGGAATAGTTAAATATATATTTTTCTATCATAGTCTCGGAGAGGGCCACGACACTTTCTGGACCTGCCCCTGTCTTATGTAGTAACTGTATTTATCTCATTGATATAGTTATCTAAATGATTATATTGCTATGTGTTAATGTATGTTTTATTATTATTACTTCAGGGTTTATTGATGTTACCATTGATTTTGCATACTAAAGATATTTCTCATCCTCTGCTATGGATTGAAGCTCAGAAATTAGAAGCTGTAGTGCTGCCATCTGACGACCCTCTTCAGGTTACTTCAAGGACAACATTTTTTATTTCGCAGGATAGGTGGAAAATCTTGAAAATACAAAGGGAGAAATCCGCTTTTCCCAATAGTGTGAGATTCTTACTCACTAAAAACCTCCTTCCTTCCTGTTAGTATCCCTATCGCGTAGGACAAGGAAACATGTAAGGTTTTCCATGTACCATGCTGAGAAGCTCTTTCCATGTGCGTATCGAGATTGTAAATGTGGAACAAAGTAGAACATTTGTTATCCGCGCGAAGGGCGAGGTAAAGACCCGGTTTGGACAGAGTCCAGTAAAGACCTCGCGACAGTTCATCCAAGAGCCCAGGTTTGGTGGATGTGGCGTGCAAGGTGAAGGATGGGAGTTACTTTACAAATACCTTGTTAGTGCATTTATTGGAAGAGCTACAAGCTACATCTTCTTCTCGATACTGAAATAAGCGTACAAAGGTTAGACTGCACGCAACTGCGTCCTGATGGTGAGAGGCGACAGCTTGGCTTATGCCTGTCGTGTTGCTGTTCCAACTCTATACATACTAGCGCATTCTGAACCTGAACCCATAAAACTAAAACAGTTCAACCCACGTATTGAGTCTTACATTATCGTATGGGACATTTCAAGATTTAAATTCAATAATGTTTCTACTCATATTTACGATGTGCAAGTTAAATTACTTTGCAAGGAGGGGCCCTGTTTGAATCTTCTACGCCATTGGTTTGAACAGTGTTAAATTGAATTGTAGTGAATTAAATTTATTTAGAAGTAGTTTTGACATTTTGACTTTATAATAGTATGCAATCTCAATTGGCATGTATTTTTAAATAAATAACGGAATTGTGCCAATAGCTAAATTAAACTTATTACCAGGATTTTGCCAACAACTTTAATTTATATTTGTTTTCACGTTTGGATTATGTTGTGTGTAATCAATTTTCACGAATCATAATTTCTGTCATGAGGATAATTGCATTTAAAAATTAATTTCCCTATTTTATGTAACTTTTAAAATGACATCTCCGTACTTTGATAATTATGGGTTATTAGAGAGGCACTTATTAGAAACAATTTTTTATCTGAAATTGCATTATTTTCCCAAGGTGATGGAATTGGGATATATAGATAAATATCTTCATTGTAGGAAGTTAAAACCATAGTGGACTCTTTCACTAAACCGAATATAATTTAGAACACAAGACAAGAATAAAATAATACACAACAATTACATTATTATTACTTAAAACAAAATTACTAAACAAAACATTGTATTATAACGAAATCAATAAGCTTTCAAGTAATGGTCTAATATTTTAAAAAGAATATAGAAATAGATACATTTGTTGGACACATGTTAAACTTTTAGTGATCGCCGACAAAGGTGAAGCGTTAGGGGGATATGTTATAAATCAGTCTGAACACCATTCACAACTTTAAAGAAAAAAAAGAGAAAAACACTTAAATTAGACCCAGAATCATTGTAGGCAATTAAGTTATAAATAACTATAATATTAGAAACTTAAGGACAATCACACACAAAACTCATAAAATGTAACAGGACAACAGTTTTCTAAACGGTCACAATTTTGAAACATTAAAATTTGATTGGCTGACAAAAAGTAGCTGCTTACGTTCATTGGTTAAAGTAAATTAAGAGGGAGGGAATAAGTATTTTTTAGCATCGACAAAGTAAAAATTATATAGAGAGTCTTGGGGAAAAACTCACACCATTGGGGTCGGCGAAGTAACGCCAAAAGTATTCCTAATGTAGAAATTGGTATTTCCTATAAGTTATAATTCCAGTTATAGTAATATTAAAGTAATAATTGTTTTTTTTAACACATATGTTTTAACCGTGTTTGTTTTTACAAAGTAAAAGTATTTAACACCTTAGTAATCTTCGTTGCTGTACTAAAGAGGTACATCTACAAAGTGTTGAGTGCATCTTTATGGTAATTTGAAGTGAATAATTTTATTGATAAATCACGTAGTACAATGTAGTGTTTGGTGGACATCGTTCATAAGTAATAAAGTGAAAGTTCTTCACTCAACTATCAGCACTGGATTACTTACATAGGAATACAACAAAAGTGGATTTGGTATTGTACTAATTATAGACTTTAATTGGAAACTAAATTGTTAAAATTGCAATTCTCTGTATTATAAAAAATTTCACTCACTGTATTAATTGTTCATTAAAGAGCTCCCCCTGAGCAAATAGTGTAAAATAAAAATCAAAAGTAATTGGAAAATAAGTTCAAATAAAATTAGATATTTCAGAGCTAATGTTAAAGAGTATATTTGGACTTCATCATTAATAGCTTTCCTTATATGTTGACAATCCAAGGTATAATAATTAATTCATAAATTTGATTTATATAATATTTCTGAAATTATAATATAATAATTATCGTTAGAATATAAATCAAAATATATATTATTTATTAACGAAAGACTTTACTGGTAGATAAAGTACTTAATTGATTTAAATTTTTTGTTTAAACCAATACAACCAACATTTGACCCCCTGGTCTTGCAGTGATTGATCTGCTTCACGAGTTAGCGGTTCCGGGTTCAATTCCCGTGGAGGCTCAAACATTTACGGTGTTGCCCCAACATCGTGAGATTTGTTAGCGAACTCTGGTCAAGAATGTTAGAACAATAGCGACAGGAATTACGATGAGGAAGTATATTATCTTACGGAACCTATACGCAGGCCTAGGGCGTATATTTAGATCAAATATCATCTTCAACGATAAAAGAATTAAAAAAAAATCTTATATATAGGTATAAGGAAATGTAACCATTTGAAATAAAGACTTTGATGTTTCATAATTATTATCAAAGGAAATTAAAATAATTGTAATTGTAATTTTTTTTTCTTTTTTTTTCCTTTTTTTTTTTTTTTTTTTTTTTTTTTTAGAATATAAATTTATTAAACCTTCAAAAATATTTGCAATTAATATTATAGTGTATTAAAATAACCTGCTCTTATAAAAACTAAAATAATAATAATAACTAAACAAATACATTTTATAATGTCTAGGGCCTCCAAAGCAACTAGAAACACCGGCAGTTAATAATCCAACCCATTTAACAAATCTTAAAAATATTCAATTTGAAAACTAATTTTCAGAGATTGAATTGATCGGTTGCATTTTTTATATCAGAGGGTACTATATTATTCTGGGTGCTATAAATATATAAGGATGCCACATATTTTGTAAAGTATTTGTCAGATTTGGAACATGAATGTTTCATAGCTATCCACAATATTGTTTTTACAGTTCCTAATTATAAAATTTTACAAACCAATAAGTACCTTAAGGGGAAATAGAGGATTGGAAGGTTCTGATTTATTATTTTTTCCATTATCAATCTTATAAGTTGCTTTTAGGCAGTAATTACAGGTTTTTACATTTGAAATATAGCCCCCCCTTGAACAGATAAATTTGTATAAATGAAAACTACAGAGTTCTTAACAAGACATACCCTCGAAGGAAGTAAAACACTCGTAAAACTTTTTTTAAATTTTAAATTTGATGTATGTTTTTTTCCAAGTCAGTTCATTATCCAAAAACCCTAAAATTGTATCCCCCCTCAAACTCCAACACAAAACACATTACACTCTGTCTCATTACTCAAACACTTATACACAATTTTGTTTTCAGACTTAACATAACCTATTAAACATAAATTTACATAATTAGTTTTTCCGGACTTGGATTCATTTTGTTCTCTGTGAAGCACCACTGCAGTGCCAGAAGATCCTGATTCATAGCTTCCTCAATATTACTACGGTTATCTTCAACATAACATATAGTTGTGTCCCGTGATTGGAACATGGCATTACAGAGATCCTTAATATAAATTAAACATAATGTCGCTCCAAACTCTGAATCTTGAGGTACCTCATTTCGTACAATAGTCATTTAACTTAAACCTCACACGGTTCCACCCAGTTGACTAACTTTCAAGCCCATTAAAGGTTACCCCTCTCACGCCAAATTTATATAGTTTATTTAAAATTATTTCATAATTAACACTATCAAAAGACATTATAATGTCCAAAAAAAACTTCACTTCCCCGTTTCTATCTATTTAAATCATAAACAATAAATGCAATTTCAGTGATTGACACTAGGACTCAAAAGGGAGGGTTAAAAAGTGGCAACGCTTTAGAATATGTTTGTTTATTCCGTCCGTGGACTGAAAAAACATCTAAAACAAATTGTTAAATTACTTCTCTCTTTAAAAGAAACAACAACCACAAATCAAATATCTCAATGAATGATAATGAAATATATGTAAATCTATAATGTAGGTACTTTATGAACCACCTTGATTAATTGATTGATTGAATATGTTTGGAGTTTAAGGGGCCGTTTAGAGACCAGCCCCTGGCACAGCGACCTATGGCCTATTGTGCAACTAAAGCCTTCTCATTCTAGCTTAGCAGATGTGTTTCCTGTATAAGTTTAAGTAATCCACTAATTATCTCTTCCAACGTTAGTTCCCCAGGAATTCTGAATCCAAAAATCTTTCTCCTGTTATTGGTCAGGGCCTCACAATTGAAAATTGTGGTTTGCGATCTCCTCATCCTTCCCACACAGGCAACACACAGTTTCGCCATGATAGGCTTCTATCTTGTGCAAATGCACTCTCAGATCACAGTGTCCCGTAATCTGTCTGAGTTGTCCTCTACTTCGGGTCAATGTCGTCTTCTCAGGATTACCTGAGGGGATGTACTGCGGTTGTGCACCTTAAGGTTTCACCATCTTTGCTGGTGTTGTGCATGAACCCACCTATTTATGACCATCTTGACCAGACACACGGATATCCTACAGCTGGCTCAGGTCCTACCCCCCCCCCCCCCCGTGGGAGACCGCGCTACCTAGATTTGCCAGGGTAAAAAAAATGCATTACATAATTTAAGGCTAAATATACTTATTCTACAACAAATAAATGTATAATCTCACTAACTATAATACACAGATTATATTTATTTAGTTTGTGACTAGTACAAAGATGATTCACTCTCGTTGTTGTATATTTGACCTATCAGGAACTCTGGGCTTAATGTTACGACAGATCAGTTTTACACCTTAGTTGTGTTAGCAGAGAGCATAATCTAACGGTAGTTGGAACTATGGAATCAAACAGAAGGTTTATTTGAAACTCTCACAAAAACATGGTCAATGCAAGTTTTCCATACGTCTGTGATCCGTATTGGTTCATTAACCATGGATTCTAAGCAGTAACTAGCCGTAATAATTTTATATTCATCGATGAGATTATTCCCTCTAAATTTTTTAAATTTATATCACCTATTAAGAAAATATTTTGTAATAGAAATAAGAAAAGAATATTTTAATTTATTAATATACCACTCTTTTGAGTATTGATGAAATTTGTAAATAGCAAGCAAATTAAAATAATTTCCCATAGAATGGAACGAAACTTTAATAACATCATCTGTTTTTAAAACAACATTTGCTATACTGGTATGTACATTAACTACTCGACCAGTCGTTTATTTTTTTAATAAGGAATGAATTTGGAATTTTATATAAATTTGCTTCTGTATTTTTCATTCGTGTTTTCGAAAGAAATATAATGTTTTGTAACTTTTTCCTGCTGCAAGCTCAACCAAAAACTAATTAAAATTAACCCTTACGCTTCTTATATTTCGATGTACTAACAACAAATCCAGTATTAACTACCAATAATATTCCAAAAAATATCTTTAGAATTAATTCTCTCGCATTATCTATGTATATTGTAATTTTTTAATATTTTTTTAATATATAATTTTTTTAATTTTTATTATCTTAATTTCTTTGTTTTTTTGATCTACAGTAACAATATTTACATAAATATAATTTTGAAATAACACTTATTTACATGTTACGTATAAATTAATATCTTAAAATATTATATTATAGTTAAATACATACAAATGATTTTTTATACAATTCCAAAGGTTAAATGAGTAATATTTTATGCCTATAAACATATTAAAAAAATATATTTTTTTAAAATTTAACTAAAAGTATAAAAAACATTTGCTTAAATAGAAAATATAATATAGTTCGGAGAAAAAACCACCCCATTTGTCTGGAAGAGAAAAAAAAAAGAAGAAGAAGAAAACACCCGGCTCCCCTAAAGGCATAGCCCGCTTTGGGGACTCTTTGTAATTCTCTACTATCATGTTTTAACTTTAATTTGATATCAATGCCAAATTTGTAAAACTTATTAAAATAACTACGCATTAGTAGACTAAGAGAAAAATGGAAAAACAACCCCGAACACAAGGTCTCACAAAAATTACGTTTACTTAATCAAACGCGTTTCAACGATAAAGTCGCCATCCTCAGTGATACATGAGCTACAATAACTAAACAACAGAATAAACTACAACTAACGCGTTTGATAAGTAAACGTAATTTTTGTGAGATCTTATGTTCGAGTTTTTTCTATCTAATATTATCTCACAAGTAAAGTTCAATATTTATTTATAGATTAAGAGAAAGAATAGATGTTCAATGAGCACTGTGGTGAATGTGTACAATATAAAACACTGAAACCCCTATCACAAGTTTGGTACAATAACACACAAAAATATGTTCTACTTTGATAGCCCGAACCACCGAAAGTGGAGGGGAGAATATGGCATTTTACTTTTTAAGATTTCATATTTTGTTAGTATTATTTCAGTTACCTCCGATGATGGTAACTTGGTTACCGAAATATACATCAGGGAACTATAATAACATAAGGCAAATAAATATTTTATGTGTGTGTGTTATTGTACCAAACTTGTGATAGGGGTTTCAGTGTTTTATATTGTTAAGAGAAAGAAAATAATATATTTTATAAACATACTAAAGGGAAAAAAAGCACTACTTGAATCACTAATAAAATATTTACAAACTAAAACATTACTGTACTTACAAATCATGCACAATTCTAAGTCAGCTTGACACTTAACTTAATTTACTGAACTTTGTTTTTCTTTCCTTAGGAAGACCTTTCCACCACGCGTCCATATCAACTCCTTAGTGTCTTTCTTCAGTTTTGTACTGTCCACGTGTACAAATCGTGTAAACGTGTATATGTCGCATGAATAAGTCCCTCTTGAACCGCCGTTTCTTCAACATCTCCTCCTTGTCAACAAATTTAACTATTACACCCGAAGATCTTTGCATATTTGGTCTTTTTCCAAGTCTATTACAGGTATCAACCACCATGTCCACCGCCTTACCGATATTTTTGACGACTTCCGACACATTTTCATGTGATTCTTCTGGAATTCTTTGTATTTCTGAACAGTTTCGTCTAGAATACTGATCTACGTTAACCGACCTGTTCTCCAAAAACATTAACCTTAAGGAATTGTTTTCTGTCATGATTTCATCCACCTTCGAAGTTTGATCCTTCAATAGATTTGTATTTTTTTTTCCAATCTTTCATACGAAACATTGAATTCCTTGTCTTTGATCTTCCGCTCGAATGTACGGTTCTTAATGCTTCCGTAAAATCCTCAAGAGTTAAGTTTCCTTCATCAGCCTGTGACTCAATCCGCATTCTGCGATATTTTGTCGCAGAACAAGGTATACATAGCCATATAAGCCCATCACCGACCGTATATTCCACGTCCATTTCACTAATTTTTGCGCAGGCTCCATGAAATGGAACATATCAACGCCTCCGCACCACAATTCACTGGACTGCCAAAGATTCACAAACGAAATTTTCCCATTAGACCACTAATAAATTATACTAACGCACGATGTTACAGAGTAGCTAAGAAATTGGAAAAAGTCATTAAAAATAACATTTTTATTTCACAACCATAGCATGCGGTTGATTTCGCATACAAAACGAATAATATAAACAACAATATAAACTTATATCCCTGGATATTATAAATTTGTTCACAAACGTACCAATAGCCTTATCGATACTGACAAATTGGGACGCGAAGAAATTAATGAATTTTTACTCTTAATTGTTGTAGTTTTAATGTTTTTTAGGAAGCTTCTCTCGCAAGCCGGGATTTTTCTTATTTATTTATTAACCCTCTCGATCATCATCATCTTGGAAAAAAAGAAGGAAAGACCATAAAATAGAGACTCCAAACCTTCTAATAGAGTCATGGTCGGTAGAGAACAAGAGTTGGTCATGAGAGACTTGTTAGGGAAGATGTAAGAGAGCTATCTAACCCAAGATTACATGAAGTAAGCTGTCACCGAAGCCGTACTCACTATAAGTGAATCAAAGAGGGAACTATTGTTTTTCTTAGACCCTCCAGCGTTTGTAAGAGTGTAGGGAATCTTAACAAAATTAAATAAACCTACAAGAACTTTTTATCCAAATCCTTCTACTCTGTGAGTTCATAGACATAAGTGATCATCTCCAAGTAGTTATTTCGCTCAGTGTAGCCTATGTTGCTCAAGTGGCTGTATTAATGTAATGTATAATGTTGTTTAATGTTTTTCTCTGCGATGTTTTAGTAGTACATTGTTTAAATATTTTTGTGTATATTTATGTTTTGTTTTTATTATGAGTATGGCTATACAGTTTGTGTTGGTCTAAGTTTTCTTTAAACAATGTATAATATATGTAAGTATAGGTTTTAATTATAAGGTCTATATGAACTGTAATTTGTTATAATAAATTGTAATTGTTAGATTAATTAATATGTGACTTGTTGTACACATGATATATGTTTTACAACAAAAGAATTTTTTTTTAATTTCGAATAAAACTTATCTTTATATACATATTAACAATGTTACATGCCATAATTAGATTGAAAGGAGAGGTTAAAGGGTTAAACGGTCCCAGGCACCGCGATCATTGGCCTATTGTCTGCAACTAAGCTTCTTAATTCTAGTTTAGTAGAGTAGTGTGAGTTTTAGTACTCCACTCGCTAGCTCGTCCAAACAGGAGTTTGGAAACCATACACCCTGCGCCTCTTTCTAGCAAGAGCCTCATAATCATAGATTATGTGGCCTGCGGTTTCCCGGTGGTGTACTCCTATTCTATGGAAGTGCACCCTCAGACCACAGGGTCCCTGATATTTACCTGAATTTTCTTTGCCCAAGGTCAGACCTCTTCCTCCAAGTCTACCTGAAGGAACTTCGATCAATAGTAATTTACTATGGGAATCCCCCTCACGACTATCCCATCTTTACTGGTGTTTTTCAGAACCCACTTATTAAAGGCCGCTCTGGTGCCGGCTCAGGTCCTACAAACTCAGATACAGATCCGTGTTAAGCAATCTATCAGCCTCATCATTTCCTCAACACCCTTGTGTCCCATTCCCAGTGCAAAATTACCCCGTTTTCCAGAGACATAGCATTGTGCTTTACCTGGAATTCCCAGACTAAACTAGATTTTATAATAGTGCTTTCAAAAGTACTTCGATCGCTGACCGACTATCAGTGGAGATATGAATTCTTGTTTTCTTAAACGCCCGATTCAAATTCTCTTGACCACAGTCATTAATCGTCATACCCACCGCCTGAAAAACTGTGGCATACTGTCCTAAGGAAATTGAATTCTTCAACCCTGGTCTCAGCCCATACACCTCAGCTCCGGTGCCTTCCTATGTCTTGGAACTATCGGTGTACCACACCAGGTATCCTGAAGTACCTAACCACGATCCTAATCACTATAGATCACGAATGTCTAGTATTTATCTAATTGGTGCCCATCCATAGGATAGGGTGGCTGTTTGTTCTCGTAATTCTCGCACACCCCAGTTGTGAGGTTCTCCAGAAACCGCTACACTGTATAATCTTATCTATAAACTTATCCACTAACCCTTTCTGAGTTTTTGCCAAAACCACTATATCATCTGCATATTATACCACCCATTGCACCATTCTTTTAAAAAATGCACTCCTGTTGCACGTTTCAGCTACATACTCTGTCAAATCTACTATGTTGTTACTTCTCAGTTTCAAAGTCCTAATTTTTTCATATTCTAAAATGTCGCCATCAATGTTGAGTTTGAGGAAAGTGTCAAAGTCAATCGTATTCATTAGTCGGGGATAGCCGAGAATATTTTGTTGTTTTGTTGAGTTTTAATCCATGTTCTCCACCCTACGAAGAAAGGTTTCTTTCAATGTCTTAATTCAATACCTTTGAATTAAAAAAAAAAAATCTGTAGGTAGCATATAACGAAGGAGAGAGAATGAATGAATGAATGAATTGTCTTTATTTAGGGGCGAGGTTACGACTGTGTAGTCCTCTCTACCACCTAACCCCATGACAACATAACAACAATATATAAAAATATAAAATACAACTTGATAATAATAAAAAATTAAAAAACAATTAAAAATAACTAAGATAATATAAAAAAATTAACATACTTAAATTTAAACTAGCTACAAAATGAAATTAAGAATTTAAAATGAAATAAAAATTAACAATATTAAATTTAAAGTAACAAAATGAAAATTAGAAATTAAAATAAAATAAAAATGAACAAACCTTAATTTAAACAATATAATTAAATTTAGAGTTTAGAAACAAATTTTTTTTTAAATGTTAAAATTTACATGTATATAAAGAGAGAGAGAGAGAGAGAGAGAGAGAGAGAGAGAGAGAGAGAGAGAGAGAGAGAGAGAGAGAGAGAGAGAGAGAGAGAGAGAGAGAGAGAGAGAGAGAGAGAGAGAGAGAGAGAGAGAGAGAGAGAGAGAGAGAGATTGAGAGAATGGTTACTCTAAAAATCTCTTTATTGTAAATACTGTTAAATCACATCATGATTATCCCTGTGTTAAGAATAATTTAGATGTAAGATTTCAATTTGTTAGAACAGTGGTTTATAGTTAAGAACTTAAGTAAGCCATTAAGTTTAGTTATGAAAATAGGCAGCACAAACTTATAAAGTCGAGCAAATGCTGACTATGCTTGTTGGTCTACTTTATATTTGACGTAAAAATGACACAGTTGTGGAGGGGATTTTTTTCTGAGTAATCAGCCGAGCGTAACAAGTCTCGCTGGAGAAGAGAACGCTGGTAGATTTAAAGATTCGAGAAGCCAGCAGTTCGGTCAATCAACTCCAAGGGAGGAAAATGAAAAAAGGAGATTTATTTTGTGTTTAGACACGTCCTTAAGGTTATTTAACGAAGACATTCACTGGGCAGACCGAGTCAAGTACCTAGGGATTATCCTAATAAATAGGAAATGACTTAGTCTACCCATGTATCCTACACCATTCAAAGAGCCATTGTTCAATAACACAAGATCTCTTGCATCGTGAATGGTCACCACACACTATTTGTGACTCCTTACAGACATTATCACCAATCGTAGTAGACAGCAGAAAAATATGTTACTCTATACGTATATTATTGTGTACGTTTGTTACTGTATACGTATATTATTGTGTACATTTGTTACTGTATACGTATATTATTGAGTACATTTGTTATTGTATAGATATATTATTTTGTACATTTGTTACTTTATACATATATTATTGTGTACATTTGTTACTTTATACGTAATTATTGTATACATATGTTACTGTGTACGTATATTATTGTGTACATTGGTTACTGTATACATATTTTATTGTGTCCATTTGTTACTGCATACATATATTATTGTATACATATGTTAATGTGTACATACATTATTGTATACATTTGTTACTCTATACATATATTATTGTGTACATTTGTTACTGTATACATATATATTATTGAGAACATTTGTTACTGTATACGTATATTATTGTGTACATTTGTTATTGTATACGTATATTATTGTGTACATTTGTAATTGTATATATATTTTATTATGTACGTTTGTGTCTGCATACATATATTATTGATTACATTTGTTACTGTATACGTATATTATTGTGTACAATTTGTTACTGTATACGTATATTATTGTGTACATTTGTTACTGTATACGTATATTATTGTGTAAATTTGTGACTGTATACGTATATTATTGTGTACATTAGTTATTGTATACGTATATTATTGTGTACATTTGTTGCTGTATACATATTTATTGTGTCCATTTGTTACTGCATACATATATTATTGTATACATATGTTAATGTGTACATACATTATTGTATACATTTGTTACTCTATACATATATTATTGTGTACATTTGTTACTGTATACATATATATTATTGAGAACATTTGTTACTGTATACGTATATTATTGTGTACATTTGTTATTGTATACGTATATTATTGTGTACATTTGTAATTGTATATATATTTTATTATGTACGTTTGTGTCTGCATACATATATTATTGATTACATTTGTTACTGTATACGTATATTATTGTGTACAATTTGTTACTGTATACGTATATTATTGTGTACATTTGTTACTGTATACGTATATTATTGTGTAAATTTGTGACTGTATACGTATATTATTGTGTACATTAGTTATTGTATACGTATATTATTGTGTACATTTGTTATTGTATATATATTTTATTGTGTACGTTTGTGTCTGCATACATATATTATTGTGTACATTTGTTACTGCATACGTATATTATTGTGTACAATTTGTTACTGTATACGTATATTATTGTGTAAATTTGTGACTGTATACGTATATTATTGTGTACATTAGTTATTGTATACGTATATTATTGTGTACATTTGTTATTGTATATATATTTTATTGTGTACGTTTGTGTCTGCATACATATATTATTGTGTACAATTTGTTACTGTGTATATATTTTATTGTGTACGTTTGTGTCTGCATACATATATTATTGTGTACATTTGTTACTGTATACGTATATTATTGTGTACATTTGTTATTGTATACGTATATTATTGTGTACATTTGTAATTGTATATATATTTTATTATGTACGTTTGTGTCTGCATACATATATTATTGAGTACATTTGTTACTGTATACGTATATTATTGTGTACAATTTGTTACTGTATACGTATATTATTGTGTAAATTTGTGACTGTATACGTATATTATTGTGTACATTAGTTATTGTATACGTATATTATTGTGTACATTTGTTATTGTATATATATTTTATTGTGTACGTTTGTGTCTGCATACATATATTATTGTGTACAATTTGTTACTGTGTATATATTTTATTGTGTACGTTTGTGTCTGCATACATATATTATTGTGTACATTTGTTACTGTATACGTATATTATTGTGTACATTTGTTATTGTATACGTATATTATTGTGTACATTTGTAATTGTATATATATTTTATTATGTACGTTTGTGTCTGCATACATATATTATTGAGTACATTTGTTACTGTATACGTATATTATTGTGTACAATTTGTTACTGTATACGTATATTATTGTGTACATTTGTTACTGTATGCATATATTATTGTGTAAATTTGTTACTGTATACGTATATTATTGTGTACATTTGTTATTGTATACGTATATTATTGTGTACATTTGTTATTGTATATATATTTTATTGTGTACGTTTGTGTCTGCATACATATATTATTGTGTACATTTGTTACTGCATACATATATTATTGTGTACATTTGTAACTGCATACATATATTATTGTATCCATATGTTACTCTGTACGTTGCTTATTGAACCACTATTTCATTCCGCACTATGTCTACAAACGTCTTACATTTAAATAATTGCCCGTGAGTCGAACATAACATTTCCATGAAACCACAGGTTACGAGTTTAGCGTGTCCCATGCACCTAGTATTTACTAATTATTGACTTTTTCTGAACCATAAAACCAACACGCATACTAAAGTAAAGTTATTCGGTGTGTTGGATAACTGAAGTAATTTAAAACGATATTTTATAAACCGCTAATATTTAACCAAGAGCAGAGTTCATGTGATATCTATGATACATCACACAATCTAGGCATAATGAACTTCCGATCTGTGCTTTCTATGTACTAGTGATTTTTACATCCTAGACCTTGCTTATTGGATGATTTATTAGATATACGTTCAATAAATCATTCTTGTAACCCTAATATGGTTACTGTCTAGCCCGTAACTTGACCAAGAAGTAACTGTAGGCTACGTGAATACCACAGCTACTGTACACTCGAACAAAACACCTAACAGAGCGAAATAATACAAATTATATGCTTCATTCATTCATTTCTCTTCGCTTTGTGACTGTGATTAACCATTCGCTGCAATTATTAGAGTAGTATTAAATGTTCATGTATATATGTTTTTTCCTTACCGGTCATCATCTCCTAAAGATAAAATAAAGACCCGTAGTTCTAGAATACTCTAATAATGTCAGGGTAAGAAGAGAACAAGAGTTGATCAAGAGAAACCTGAAGTAAAAGATAAAAGAGGGATCTAACGCAAGACTACGTGAAAAAAGGTGTAGATCCAGCTAAGATTTCTCGGGTTTGTCACACCCTTACTATAGTGAGCCAATGAGGGTTACAATCTATATAAGCTTTGAAATGCGGACTATCTAAATTACTAAACTACCACGAGTGAGTCCTGTTGGTCGGTGACCACTTTCAGTTGAATGAGCAAATTAATAGTTATTTTTCAACAACTTAACAACCTGGTATGGTTATTTTGTGGTCCAATATTATAGTCTTTTGATTTTCTGGAGTCGTACATTTTTGAAGGTACAATAACAGGATATAATAATTTAGACATGTTTAAGAATTACGTAATTCCAGTACTCATTTTTTGAAATTTTACTTTCAAAACAATGGTGTTCCACCAAATTACAATTCGAAATTAATTTCAAGGCGCCATCATTGTTCTAGCATTCTATCTGAAACCTATTTATAATAGCAGCCAATAAAGTGTTACAAAAAAGAGCTAACGGTATTTTTAAGAAGTTGTATTTAATAATAATAACTTTTGACTGTTAGTTGTAATTTGAAGTAGGGTTGAGATAGAGGCCTCAAATTTGCACTGTTAGTTTTCTTTTTGGTATACCTTTAAAATGAATGGTCACATGAGAGGGGTTTGCGTATAAAAATTTTGAGCTGCCCCCAATATTTCCAATTTTTGAAACGGAGGAAAAGTTTCCCCATACATAAAAAAACTACATTTTAATACCTAATAAACATTCCTTGGATTTTGCACTTCACCAATCACTCACTAAAAAGTTAGAAGATCTTGAATCATTCTCGTTTTTAACCGAAAATGACTTTAGATAGGTCATTTACATTTACATTATTCTACCAATACCTTTAAAATGAGGGGTCACAAGGCAGGGGTTTGCATTTAAAATATTTGAGCAGCCACCAAAATTTCCCATTTTGGAAATGGTAACAACGTTGTCTTATGCCTTGTACATGTTTATACCTTGTTAACATTACTTGAGTTTGGTTTTTTCCCAATTACTCACTCAAAAGTTACAGAGGTGTCTCCATACTTTTAGTTTACTCATTATATACATTTTAAGAACCACCAAATTCGAATCACGTCAGAAGTGGATACGGGCGTGTGGGGGGGGAAGGGGCAGGGCGGCCGAAATTATTCCACAAAAGTTTGACTTAGCCTAAAGTTTCAAGGGAAGA
Source organism: Aphrophora alni (assembly GCA_963513935.1). Classification (NCBI taxonomy): domain Eukaryota; kingdom Metazoa; phylum Arthropoda; class Insecta; order Hemiptera; family Aphrophoridae; genus Aphrophora; species Aphrophora alni. The sequence goes on along the minus strand of OY740765.1, from coordinate 21,352,456 downwards.
GTAATAATAGCCTAGGTCAATGTGAAACTGTTGAGATGGCTTCACCCTTGCGAGATATTATTCCAGTGCATTTCTTTGTGTGAGGTGTGGTCGACGACTCTATTCTAAAAAGCCACAAATTGAGTACTAAAAGGTTACATTGTTGACGTGTCTCAGGATTAACAAAGTGATAATCATATGTAAAGTGTTTCAGACAGATTTAAAAGATGTATTCCCGAAGATGCACAACATTTTGAACTTAAGAAACCATAAATAATTGTAAATACAGTAATAATAAATATAAAAAAACTATTTAAATTTCAAAAGTGTTACGCAACTTTTGCACATACCCATTGTATTAAATTGAATGACATCGCAGAAATATGTTCTAACTGGATGAATTATACTTTTAGATTAATCTTTAAAAGAATGGTCCTAAATTAGCATATACCGGGCGATTCAATCCACGCGACTCGGATGTGTTGTGGGCAAGTAGTGTAAAGTTTTCCCCTCACTAATTTGCATATGAAGAATTTAGAGAAAATATTTATTTCTAGTTTGGCGAGCTCAAATGGTATATTGGGGGGGGGGGGTAGTTTCAATGGGAGGAAAGTCCGGACTGTCTTGGAATTTTAGATGATCCCGAACATGTCATTTTCAATGACATCATTTTGATGTCTCTCGTCAGTTTTCGAACGATATGATATATAGGAATTCACCTTCCTCACGAAAACACACACATTCACACACAGGCACACAGCACACAAGATTTATAGTATGTAATAACCTGTAATTAACGTAAAACTCTGCGAAGAAGGTAATTTAATAAAATAGTCTATAACAAAATAGACTGAAATATATTCACAAAGAAAATATACGATGTCATTCATTAAAAAAAAAAGTTTGCATGCTAATTTGCGAGTTTTGTTTCATTTACTATTCTACAGTAACATGCAACAATTGACATAATATCCATATCATGAATGTATTTCTGTGATGTTAATTAATAGAAAAACACAAAACAAATGATCTGTATATTTATAAGTATTCATTGACTGAATGATATATTTATCAACGTATACATCTTATTGCTGTATTGCGTGTTACTAATTGACGGAATTTATACTTTAGCATAATCAATAAAAGAATTTTCACGAGTACACACGCTTGTTAGTATACTTATTACAAAAACAATGTTAATGACAATGTCTTGATATTGCATGTTACTAATTGGTGAAGTTATATCTTAAATAATCAATCAAAGAATGCTTTAAGTGTACAGATAGTTTGTTTTTTTATTAACATGACAGGAATACATTATGATTATACAAATATTATGTCTGTGTAGCATCTTACTACTAAATAGTAAATAATCTTACTATTATTTCTCCCTTTTCTGTGTGTGCGTCTCCCCTCTCTCCCCTCTCCCCATCCCTCCCTCATCTCCCCATCCTCTCTCTCTCTCTCTCTCTCTCTCTCTCATCTCTGCTCGTATCT